>PPMH03000027.1:0-121081 GCA_003707945.3 Taiozyma bovis | reverse complement strand
CACTGGCACCATTTGGGGAACTTGGGGCACTTGGGGCATTGGAACCATTGCCATCATTGCTGGCGGTCCAGGAGGTCGAGCGATTGGGAATGGCACCGGGCGAGGACCTTGATGTCCAAAGTCTCTCATGAATTCAACACGAACAGGCCCCAGTACTCCAAAATTATTTTGATAGAACAGCAATACCATCAAGCACACAATGAAGTGCTCCACCAATATCTTGACCCAAATTGTATTTGTCTCTCATGCTAAGTTGAAATTGGAATCCGGAGAACGCAGCGCCGCTCTTCATCTTGTCATGACACCTCGTAAGAACGGATGCACATTCATCAAGATCTTTTATGATGCCCGAAGGATCCTCCATTTGAATCTGTCTATTTCCACTTCGATTTTAGATATTCTAAAAATCCACTACCAGTTCGCGAACTGTCCGTCCCCTACCATCTCGGCGAAAACCTACCTATGAACCCACTCACTTTTATTCCAAAGTTTCACACCTTAAAAGGCCTTTATAAGCTCTGTAAAATTGATATTCCGGTACAAATGGCATCTAACTACACCATAGAATTATTTAAACTGCGGATTTACCTACAATTTCCTACCAAAATCCCCTACTAAATCACTGCTGATATATATGCATGTATATGCACTATATGTACATTGACGCACTATACTGCTATATATACTGAGACTATTGGCGTGTAAGATTTTCCTGGTCCCCGTTTTGGTAGAGGAAACATATACACACCAATAGTAGTAAACTGAACACAACACACTATAAAAGGTTATATAGGCTGATGTAGGGGGATTTGGCGAGATTTTAGACAATGTATCAAACAAAATTGGAGGCCAATTCTAAGTCATCAGCATTTAAGAAGTCAGAACCAGCTTGAAGAATGTTTCTGAACAAAGCGTCTCTCTTTTGAACTGGCCACCAAGCAACATCCCAAATACGAGTCTTGATACCTTTAGCATGAGCCTCGTCAATGTAAGATTTCAATAAATCCTTCTGGTTATCGTCTAGCCCTGTGATGGCAACCTCACTTAAATCTGAAACACCAATTGCTTTCTTCAAAGAGGTTGAGGCAATTGGATTCATAGTGACAGGAAAACTATCGTTCAAAGAAGTTAATGGGGCATCAAAGAAGTAATCACGAGTGTCTTGAGCAGCCAAGTAGTCGTACGGTGTATTGCCGGTGCCAATCACAGTGACTGGACCGTAGGTGATGCCAGTTCCATTGAAAGTTGTTAACCAGTTCTTCTCCCTCAAAGGTTGTAAAGCTTCAACAACACGTGGCCAGCTTTCAGTACCATTCGTCTTGACATCAACAAATAAGTACAGAGTAGCACTCCTATCAGTATCAAATACACCATTCTCACCCTTTTCAGTGTCTGTGAACTCGTTGGTTGGGTTAGCATTGGTCAATATTTCTACTAATGGATTGATGTAAAGGGATGCAAAAGTTCTATTGGAATTCAGGGCTGCTTGATGGTGACCAACGTAGATGTTATCATCTCCATCTTTAATCCAAACATCGGCTTCTACAGACTGAACACCATTGGACAAGGCAGTGTATAATGGGACATCCCTCCAGTAATCATTATGAGAGTGGATTTGTTTGACAAAGATGTCTCTGGTGAAATCAGAACTGTATCTAGTACCTGGGGAGCCTTCCAAATCAAGAACCTCTTGTAGGATTGGAGCACCTGGAACAGGAGCAGCAGATATGATGGAGACAATAGCAGCAAGATCAGCTAAAGTTGAAGTCTTTACCATTGTAAGGAATACGTGTGGGGGAGAGCTTCAGGAAGGGAAGGAAGAGATGAAAAAGGGGACTTCTATGGTTTAAATAGATGAAGAATAATGAAGTTAAAACGTGGGTCCAAGATGTAGAACGGCTCTCAAACAGCAGCTGTAGTAGACATGTGTTTGGGTTTGAAGAATGTTTCCAGGAGACACCTCGAAGATCTTGCGGAATTCCATAAAGATTTGTGGGATTTGCGGTTATAACTTGAAACATGTGTCACAACGAAATTGCCACAAAATGAATTAGCGTTATAGAGAGGAAGGCCAGATCTACATATATTTTCTCAGCATAAAGTCGTTAATTTTGCGTTGAAATACGCAGTTGCAGTTGCAGCTGCAGTGGTATTCATCCAGGCAGAGAGGTAAGCCCTTAGGCGAAATACTGGTCTGCCCATCTCTTTAGTAGAAGTTTTTCAGATTCTACCTTCTTTGGCCTGTGGATCTCATCTTTCTTACCGTTGAATAGCAGTGAACCTTTTGTTTGTTGGCTGAATTCTTTACAGAACTCCACCAAGGTTTCGTCTTTCAATTGTCTCATCATTTCACCGATAGCCAGCAACTTTCTCATCTCATTGTCGTCATGGTGTGTTTTTGTCACTGTGCTATGAAAGATTCTCTCAAACTCCATTTTCACTGATGAGATGTGCATTTCTGATGATATTTGACACTTCAACTCCAAGGTACTCCAACCTCTTCCTAGGCCTGTATTGACTGGCTTGATATCTGTTTGTGAGTGAAGGTGTTCCTGTTCATATGGATTGCTCATGGTGTTCACAATGTTATTGTTTTCTTTCAATGTATTGGCTGCTCTTTTCTTCATAACACTGTTTACACGATCATACTTTAATGGTGAATTCCTGGTGATTATAACATTTGAAACATCACTTCTCTCAACATAACTGTCTTCAAAGTCAAATGTAACTTTATCCTCGTCTTTCACAAGTACCGTTGGGACATAATAGTTCTTCTTTCTCTTCTTGAGTTCGGTTTCATGTACCAAATCCCATTCTTCTCTTCGTGCAATAAGATCAGTTAAGTGGTGGGTCTTTGGAGCATTACATATGAATCTAGTTCTCAAAAGTCTCTTAGCAGTTGGTCTGTTGATTGGGTTCTTGTGCAGACACATCTCAACAAAGTCCTTAAAATCTTGAGAGAATTCTCTTCCTTCAAGTCTAGGTGCAGTTAGTTCTGGAATTTGAAACAATGCCTTCATTGGTGGTATATGTGATAATGGAGGTTTCCCAGTGGCTAGTTCAATTGCAGTGATACCCAAGGACCAAATGTCAGCTTTGAAATTATATTCTTCCTCAAGGATTACTTCTGGTGACATCCAATATGGGGAACCAACAAATGTGTTTCTTCTTGATAAGTTGTTTGACAACTGTGTTGAAACCCCAAAATCGGCGATTTTGACTTCACCTTTGGAGTTCAATAGGATATTAGCAGCTTTGACATCACGATGGATCCGACTGTTCTCATGTAGGTAACATAGAGCGATCAAAAGCTCCTTCAACAACGAAGCAATGTATTTCTCTTTGATTGGGCCTGGGGCTAATAAGTCAGCACAAGAGCCACCATCAAGGTATTCCATAATGATCCAAAGTTTGTAACCCTTGACGAAAGAGCCCTGGTATTGGGTAATCTGGGCAAGTTTGCACTCACTTAGAATCTTGGTCTCCTTCTGTAAGTCATCCAGGCTATCTGTGCTTTCCAGATCAATCTGTTTAATTGCAACTTGTTTCTTCGTAACTTTGTCAATACCCCTGTAAACGACACCAAATCCACCTTTCCCGATTTCCTCAAAGACGTCGAACTGGTTAGCACTCAGATATCTCATAGCTGAATATAGTGTGGTGATGGCTGAGTGTAAATGGTCCTAGTGTGTAGTGTGTAGTGTGTAGTGTGTAGTGTGTAGTAGTGGCAATCGATAATGGGTACTATGTTGTATTGCCTGCTAAATTGAAAACAGGTAACTGATAGCTGTCAACTGGGGAAAAGCGGAGTGAAAGAAGTTGATAAACTCTTCAAGTATTTGGAAAGCAAGTGATTACCAAAGCGTACAATGAATCACTTCAGTTGTTTGACCCAGAGATGGTTACTTTTCTTTCTCTCCCCCCATTGAACACGGAAAAAACATGCCAAATTCCACCCAACCCGCAAGTCATTTTTAGAACAGGCCAGTCAATATATGCATGGAAACGTAAACATGTCTTCTTTGATCTGGTGTTTACCTTTTACCACATTGAGTAATAACGCAAGTCATTAAAATAACCCGAACCAGTAAATTTGTGACGTAATGCCAGCGAATCGTTCAGTGTTCACGAGATAGACCGGGGGGAGGGGTGCCTGTTTGGGAAGTGGCCCCTTCAATGAGCAGGGTTCTCTTCTCCGCGTTTCAACTGACAAACTCCGGTGCTCTCATCAAAGGGGAAAGTCGTATAAGTATATTTTGGTATAAAGGCTGACATTCAGTATGTGGTGTCCGGATGTTTTGTGTTTACAGAACGAGTTCGCGATAGCTCATTTGGAAAAATCAACTCGACAAAAGGTGAAAGGCTTTAAGACACAATAGTGTGTCCTATAAACCAGGCTATAAAGGCATAAAAAAATGGCACTATTGAGTCAAACAGAGGTATGTCTCCAATATATGAAAGATTCAGGCTCCAGTGCTAACAATTCCCAGTTTTTAAGCAAAGCTGCTGAGCTTTTTGCAAAGGCAAACGAGTCAAGATCATCACTATACATCACCCAAAAGAGACTAATAACACTTGACGAAGTTGAGGGTAATGAATCAGAAAAGAACGAAATCTCACAATTCAGCAATTCCAAGCCCCTTCTAAAGTCTTCCAAAATCACCGCAAGCTCTACAAAGTCATACCCTATCCTAATAAGAATCACCGATGGTAATAGTGATAAGGTTAAGAAAGTTAAGATCTCTACACAAGTGAATGCGGAAGAATTGAGCAAGTTTTGGAAAAACTACTCTAATGTGATCAAATCAGGGGTCACTGGTCTAAAGAAGAAGGGTAAAAAGAAGAAGAAGGCTAAAAATGCGAAATAATGACGAATTAATACTTACATCATAATGAAATTACAAGCTGTAAAAAGCGAAACGTAATCATTCATTATTTTCTTCAACTATCAAGTTACCATTTGGCCAAATTGTTGGATCATCTTTCACTAGAATATCTTCAGATAACTGTAGTTCCTGTCTGGGCATTGGTGAGAACAAAGTGAATGGATAAGGGTATGTGAAGTTCTCAGGTCTAGTAGAAGCAGGCTCTGCTACATTATTGATCAACCCTTTGCGGTACAGTTCAACAAATGCATACACCTCCTCAATTGGAGCATTCTTGTCAAATCTTCTTGAAATTTTCTCACCACTGCTCAATCTGATTGCAACTCTAGCATACTCACCTTTATTATTAGCGTCGACTTCAGGTAACAAAGTTGACAATCTCCATTGTAAATATTGTGCCTTATTCATGTCCAGTAATGCCTCTTCTCTTCTCCTTTCTTGAATTTCACGATCTCTTTGTAATGATGCTTGATAAGCTTGATCCTGTTGTTGTCTAATGACCCTAGATAGCTCTTGTTGTTGTCTTTCTGTTCTAATGGCAATCAATGTGGGCTCCAGTCTTTCAATTTGACCAGAAAACTTGTCAATTAATTTCTCAGGAGAAATCAAACCTTGAACTTTGGAAACACAGGTCAAAGTAGGACTTGAGGTTGTCGTACCTTCCGGTGTCTCCGTAGTGTTTGTCTTCAAACATAGCAAGCCTAAGTATGGAAACTTTGTGGCGTTTAGGGCATTGGCTACTTGAAAAGCTTCACTTTCATGGACATCACCACCCCAGATCAAGATATTATGATCTTGGAAGAACTTCAACGTTCTATCATCCAGCAGGGTGTCGTTAACAAATTCGTTGGTATCATCATGTTCATCACTGTGTAAATATACCACCAAGAATCTGGCATCTCTTTTAGCAATGAACAAAGCTGAGGTATACCCACCTTCGAAGAAGTCAATTCTATTATCATTACGGTGGTAAGTATTGAAGTCTGAGATAAAGTTTCTGGCAGTGTGAACCGGATCAATGCCTCTTGGTTGGGATTTGGAGCTATGTCTGTTTTGTGAATACTTGGAGGTGATTCTTCTAAAAATCGGAAATAGTTTGCTCAGAACTAGGAATAAGATACCCAAAATTTTGTAAAGCAATAGAATAGGGATATAAAGTAGTAATTGAACAATGTAGATCAGTTTGTTTCTAGTTGTTAGTTCCAAAAAGCCTCTTGGATTTGCAAACTCATTGGTGGATAGAGGAAGATATTGACCATTAGAGTTTCCCCAAGATTGTATCTTGTTTCTGATCTTATTAAAAAGCGAGGTCAACACGGGTGGTCTCAGATTAGGCGACTGAGAAGCTCTTGAAGGCACATTGGCACCATCGTCATCAATCTCTTCCCCAGGGAAAGAACCAGGAAACGCAACACGTCTTGAATTCGCGTTCAATTGTTCATTGGCCTCAGGGTTGTTCTCATAGTAGGCTACAATGGCACTCTCGATGTTCCAGTCATGCTCTTGGAGGAGAGGTATAGCAGTTGACGGTTCCTGAGGGTAGTTTGTGATGGAAATGAAACTCTCCACAAGGCTCTGTTCGCCTCTGGTCAATGTGTCCATTTTGGTAAATAATGCACCAGAACTGAAGCAAAAGGAAAAGAGCACCAGGTGAATCAACAATTGACAGCCAGCTCAACAAAGCAAATTTCCAGCACCTGTAAGTGAATTAGAGAAGTCTTTGAATGGACTTCGTTCATTAGGAAGAGTTTACAAAATCAATTTCTGGATTTTGGTTATAGTGCTGGTGTTCGGGTGTTTGGATTTTTTGACACAATATATTCTCATCCTCCTATAATATCATCGGATGTATTGGATAAATCTCCAGATTGGAGCTCAGATTTGAGATACTACTGGTGATACCAAAGCTTCAACCTTTTTTCCCAGAAGATATCTATTGTTTTCCTCATTTTATTCATCAACCATTAACTCTCTGCCAATTTCCCCCGTGAAAACCGCGAATAACTGACCCGTAAATGGAATGACAGAATATATATATATAATTTTCTGAAACAAATTTCCTAATTCGAATGACACAATGGAAAAGTTCAAGTTGTCTTATAAAAACCTCCCCTTCATAAGAATGTCTTCTCAGAAACTTCAGCAGACCAAATACCTTGCTAATCTACTAGGACGCAAACGAGTCGTTGTTGAAAGAGAATTGGACTGTCCTGACGAAGAAATAGACAAGAGACTACAACAGATAGAGATAATGGTACAACACAAGACAAAATTAGAAGAACAAGTATTGACAGATACTATTGAGGCTCAATTAGAAGTGGAGGAAGAGATCAAGGCTATTTATGATGAGTTGATACTTAAAGGTGGTCTACCACCACTAAATAGAAAGAGACACATTGCCTTCCTTAGATCAGCTCTTGGTCAACTCCCTCCAATGTTCAAAGCCCTTGATGCCTCACAACCTTGGGTTTTCTACTGGTCCTTGAATGCATTATATTTATTAGGTGAAGAGGTGTCAGAAGATATCAAAAAGCAAGCTGGTGAGAAATTACTGGAGTTTATTCACCCAGAAGGTGGGATTGGAGGAGGAATGGGCCAATTGGGTCATGCTGCTGCCACTTATGCAGGTATCAATGCTCTTGCATTATTACAAGACGAGGAGCTATGGTCCAAATTAGACAGAGAAAAGTTTTACAAATGGTTGTTATCAATCAAGCAGGAGGATGGCTCATTTGTCATGCATGTTGGCGGTGAGAAAGATACTAGAGCTGTTTATTGCGCTTTATCGATAGCTTCTTTATTGAATATCCTGACACCAGAACTTATTAAAGGCACGCCTGAATGGCTAGGTAGATGCCAAACTTTTGAAGGTGGGTTTGGTGGTGTCCCATTCGATGAGGCTCACGGTGGTTATACTTTCTGTGCTACTGCTGCTTTGTTCCTGTTAGGTAAGGATGTCTTTTTACGTTACGTCAATCTAGAAAAACTGGTTCATTGGACCGTGACTAAACAGCTGTCACTAGAAGGTGGGTTTTCTGGTCGATCCAACAAACTTGTGGATGGCTGTTACAGTTTCTGGGTTGGTGGTATAATATCCATCTTTGACATCCTTTTAAACCATGATGTCATTTCAAGAGAAGCTTTACAAGATTACATTCTTGGATGCTGTCAGAATGAAAAGTTTGGTGGTCTAAGAGACAAGCCAGGCAAACATCCAGATTATTATCATACAAACTATGTCCTGTTAGGGTTGTCCACATTACAGTATAGCTTTTACATCGATGTGGAAAGACTGGACAAATACACCGAGTTATCTCCACTTGATGCTCTACCATATTCAATTGGTGCCAAACGAACAACTGCAGTTATCATGTCAGAAGCTGACAGACTGGCAGTTGTTAATACAGTCTTTGCACTGCCTGAAGGTATCCCTCAAAAGATTAAAAACTTTTTCTTGAAACGTAAATAGACTAGACGATTTCAGGAAACTAAAGACTAATTAAATTAACAAAGAAATCATGAAATCATGAAATACGTAGCTCAGCAAACCATCTTCTCCCTGGTAAGACAACGTTAATCGTCATTCTTCATTAAATGATAGATTCACGGACAACTGAAAAAATTTGGCAGTAATAATAGTAATATTATGTACAGATGCCGAAATTAAGTGAAATAATCAAAAATCATCTTCAATTACCAACTGCTGGCAAAGTTATCTTGAGACAGGGGAAATAGATTTTATTTTAAAGATCCACTTAGCTTGAACGCTTTAAGCCTGACCCATAGCATGTCGTATGTACTATTTCCAAGTTGGGGTCCTTAATCAGAGAACTAACCGTGAACTTAGTACAACTATCAGCATAGCAACAGCTCTGCGGAGATACGAATCTATTGTCTACAACTATGCACTGAGAAAAGATGTCAAGAGCGAGACACTGGATCTAGTGAAGGATCTGAACCAGCTATTGAAAAGTGAAGCTGTCCTTAGTGATGATCGAGCTCTACAGACGTTGAAACAAGTGTCTGCGGACTCTCTGGAGTTGTACCTTAATCTCAAGGGAGGCAAGACAATGCCAATGGAAACGAGTATACAATGGATGAGCTCAAGGTTATATGGTGGCTTTTACCCTCCGGTTGAATCTTTAGAAACGTTCGTGGACAGTGATCAAGACCTGCCCAATGAGGAGTTTCACCTCTCTCTGGAACAGGAACAATTACTTGAAACATGGATCCAAATTGAGGAACAGGACTGGAGTGAAGACGGTGTGAAAGATATCCACCAAGATTTCTTACAGGACTGTTCATTTGTTGCCTCGTTGATATCGTTAGCAAGAAACAATGGTCTTGAACTAATGGAAAGAATCATACCTCATAATTCACACAGCAAAAGATTTGGAGTGAGCTTGAACTTTAATGGTTGCGAAAGATTGGTTGAGGTTGATAGTAAACTTCCTGGTCTCAGAGATAAATCTTTATACATCAAGTCGAGATCCAATTCAAAGCTATACTGGCCAGCATTACTGGAGAAGGCGTACCTGAAAATCAGAGGTGAAGGATACGAGCCAAAGGGGTCCAATGCCAACATTGATACGTTTATACTATCTGGATGGATCCCAGAATTCCATACTGCAAGTGAAAACCCTTCAATGAATAACTTATGGGAGACCATCGTTGAGAATTTCAATACCAACAGAATAGTGTTAAACATTGGTACTGGTGCTAATTCCCAGGAGTACTTCCCAAACCATGACTTTTCCGTCTTGGGAATTGACAAAGAGAATCAAATACTTTTCGTCAAGAATCCTTGGAGTGATTCCATTTCCAAAGTGTCATTTGCTGATATATTTGATCATTTTGAAACGTTATACATCAATTGGAACACTGAAATCTTCAAGTCCCATGAAAAGAGATATCTAACCTGGCGTGTTCCTAAATATTCCGAGACAATCCTTGATAATCCACAATACCATATCAAAAACGCAAATGGTCGTACCTCTGAAGTGTGGATTCTGTTAGAAAAGCATTTGGGTTTCCAAGAATCATCCATCAACACAGTTGTTTACAAGACGAACGGTGAAAAGTTGTTCACAAAGACACAAGCAAAGGCCAAAACCCCTGCTAATAACACAGGTTTTCATCTAACCAAGCTAAAACTATCTCCAGAAGAATCTGCTACCATTGTGATTTTCAATGACTCACATAGCCTTCAGAACTTCACATTGCATGCCTTCTCCACGAATGATTCTCTAGAGCTCTCAAAGGCTCAATTGAGCCTTACCAACCTGAAGCAAATCAATGACCAATGGGATATGGATAGTTGCGGCGGTAACTGGTCTAACAACAGCTACATAAAAAACCCTCAATATGAATTGTTTGTCCCTGGAAACGGTGAATTTATGAAGGTGACGATTTGCCTATTCACAGACCCTGACATCCTGGTCAGCTTTCAACTGTTTTGGCAAGATGAAATCCCATTCAACGATAAACAGTCATCTATAATCAATGAGAAGTATCGTGCAGGTCAACTTTCAAGCAGGGTTGAGCTCAAATCTGACCAAGTTTACAAACTGGTGGTTAGCACCTATTATCCAGATATACAAGCTAAATTCAGGCTCCTTGTTAACTCTGAGGCCTCCGTTGATATCAAGAGAATTTCCACGAGATTGGGTCTTTATTCTAAACCATTCAAGCTCCAGTGGAATAACAAGAACAGGTTCAAGCTGAACCTGAAGACAGAAAGAGAGACGGAGCTGAGAATTCATCTCTGGAGCGAGCATACCTACTCAGAATACAGACCTAAGATACGAGCTAGCTTATTTTATAAATCAGGAGATCCTATCCAGGTCAACAGTGAGTTTAGCGACAACCTTTATGGTATATGGCTCCAGAACGTTATTGTCAGGCCTGACCAAAACATTATCTTGCTAATTGAAAGATTTGAAGTTGGTGACGATGAGTTATTTGGCGAGATTGGAAGTGATACTAAGATAGAAATTCTGTAATCTACACTCCATGTTATATATTCAAAATGCATTAGATCTTTTTTCATTAAAATTTGAAAGATTTTCTTGATAATGGTGAAGGGTTGTATTGCATAGAGACACGCTTCCCTTTAGGAGTGAAAACGTTTCTTCTCAATGTATCTGACGAAGACTTCCTTAGCGGCGAGAACTCACCATGTTGAAACTTCTCTATTGATTCCCTCCCTTTTTTATCATGTGTGACAAACACTTTTTCTGTCCTACCTGGAGAGTAGTAATTGATGAACTCACCATTATATGGGCCTTGTGTGGCATCGACTGCAACTTCTCTCTTAGAAACAGACAATTTAGGTTTCACAAACTTTCTTTGATATTCATCAAATGTTTCTTGATATAGTAGTTGCTTATCATTGATGAGAACCATATAACCTTTAATTATCACAAAGTATAGGACGAATGAAGTGCAGATCAAGGAGATCAAATTGATGAACGAAGACTGGGAAAGGTATAAGAATGCGACGTTGAAAGGTGGGAATGACACGAATAAGAAGGTTGAAAATTTGGAAGGGTTCCACATTGTAAGCTCCCAGTACGAGTCAACATCATCGTCAGTCTCAGAACCGAAAATCCAAGACATGATAGTCTTGAGAGTACTTTTCTGCTCAAGATCCAAGTTTCTAGAAATCTTTCTGAGTGAAGTGGTGTGACTTGGTAAGGCATCTTTATTGAAAATGGCGTATTTTTTGGATTTGAATAGGAATGCAGTGGTATTGATGGCGTTGATGGAGATGATGATGAATTGGAGAACTGTTAGAAATTTTGTAGAAAGTGGCGATTCAGGCTCTTCAACAAAGTACTTGGAGCCCCGTAGGATCTCATTGTTGTAATCGAAGTATTTTGGTTTAGCTTCGACGTACGAGTAGTCCTGCCACAGCCTCACAAGGAAGTAAAGTACCGTCAATCCAAGACCTAAAGGTAAAGCAACAGTTTGTGAATGAGCATCCCAATCGATTAATTCTCGCTGCTCATTGAGCGAGAGCAGCAAATCAAGCGGATAGGCCCGTAGTCTTGAGAGCAAGCTCTGTTTTCTGACAATCCTGGCCATTATAAAACTGAATGAATATGGGCAAAAGACATTTTAAGTTGTTTTGTTGATGATTTCACAATTTTTTTTTTGTTTGTTTATCCATTCTGCCAAAGGATTACGTGTAATTAAGGATGGATTTCTAAACTTCCAAATCGGGGTGTTTTCTTAAAGTTTTTACGTAATCTCGATATTTTTTTAATAGAAAAATTAAAGAAATTGTTTTGTTTACTTTGAAAGTGAACATTGAACATTGAACAAGGACCCCTCAGCGCAGTTGAAGAGTGTTTCGTTGTGCCACTCTTACAATGACTCTGAGAACAGAAATCAGCACCGACTCCAAGCTTCTGGATCCACAGATCCTGACAGATTTCGCCAATGTTCTAAAGGAATACAAGTTGAACGACAAGAATGATGATTTTGACATTATCAGAGAATTCAGATCAATTGCTGCTATCAAAGCCCAAGAAGTTGCAGCTGAAGATATCTCTACCACCGAGTTTGAAGACTGGGAATTGGAAGTGAAGCTGTGGCACTTGGTAGAGCTACTTTTCCAATACAGATACTCAGAAAAGTCATCAAAGGTTGAAACACATGATTACAACTCCAATATCGTGTTTGAAGAGAAGTACTACCAAAGTAACCCAAAGCTATATGAAATATGGCTAATTATCACATGGATCCATCAAAATTCTATTATTAATGACAAGCCACAACTAACAACCTCCAAATGGTTGAATACAAAACTGTCCAATACGTTGGAGAGCTTGGATGTGGATGCTCCACTACGTACCAAGACCGCCATCAATCCAATCGACCAAGAACAAGACATCAGCTTTTTCAAATATGTGCTTGATCTATTGTTAGCTGGTAATTACAAAGAAGCCTCGGAAGAATGTGAAAGAACCAACAACTGGACATTAAGAATGATTCTTGCTGGCGTTAACGAATATATTGATCCACTAATTGACAGTCAAATAGACGAGGAGATTGATGAATCTACGCATGGTATCAAGAGAAAGGCTTTATGGAGAAGAACAGTTTATTTATTATCAAAGAACGAATCACTAACTTCTTATGAAAGAGCAATTTATGGATTCTTAGTTGGTGACTTGACCACATTAGATCAATCAACCAACTGGGATCAAGACCTGTTGATCTATCTGAATCACATCTTAACGAACGATGTTGAAAACCAATTGATTGAAGAAGGGAGAATTACCAAAGAAGACTTAATTGTGAATTTCCCAAGGACAAATCAAACAGTGCAGAGTGCCTTGAATGCTATTGCTAATAGTAGGAAGGAAGAAAGTGAGCACCCCTTGCGTGTTTTGATTGCATCAGTCATCTCAGATAACATTAGACCTATAATACACTCCTCACTAAGCTTTGTTGGTAACATCATGCTGGGTAATGAAGATTCTAATGAACTGTTGAACGAAACATATGCTCTAAGAGTTGTCACACATTTAGCCATCTTTGTTTCACTGATCGATCCATCATCCATTGACCAAGAAGACAAATCAAGATTATTGACCACCTATATCTTAGTGCTAAGACTATATGGTCAATATGATTTGATTCCACTATATGTCTCATTTTTGCCTGAAACTGAAGCTAGAGATGCCTATTCATTATTCTTGATCGATCTGTACGACTCAGACGTAAGACCAAAACAATTGGAACTTGCAAGATTATACAGATTACCATTGGAAAACATTATAAAGAGAACTGTGGAAAGAGTTTTCAGTCTCACAGAAGACCATTATGAATTGAAAACAGGTGTGTCATTGAGAGATACAGATGAAGTTGACAACAGATTGATCAGAGGTGTTGAGTGGTTCATTGAAGCGAAGATGTACTCTGATGCTATCCATGCCACAGTTGCTTTACTTAGACGATTTTTGCTGACTGGTAGAACTAGAGCTGTTCAGGAATTTGCCTCAAGAAATTCAATCCAACAACTGCTGAAATACTACGATATTGAAAGCATAGGTGCCTTAGTTGAAGAGCCAGTCTCAGAAAATGAAAGAGAAGAAATTCAACAATATGATGCGTTGATCACAGCATTCAACGCTATTGACGAATGGCAAGTGAGCAGCAAGCGCGTGAGAACCATTACCTTTGTCGATACAATCAACAGAGTTTCCAAAATTCTATACGGCATTATCAGCAATCTATTCGTGGAGCTGTCGTACACCGAATACGAGCCAGAGTTAATCCAAGACTTGAGATCATTATACATCCCATATCTAATCATTCAACTGCACAATATTTACCTAGATGGTGAATCTCATGATGCTAAATATTTGAGAAATGCTCTTGATTTGACCACCTTAGTTGCTAGTGAGTCCACAAAATACTATTTACTGTTCCAAAACTGCGATAGATTGAAGGAGTATTTATCATTGGTTGCTCATTGTGCAGCTTTAGCTGCTGGTCACGGTGTTTGATTAGCCTACAAATGAATCATTTATCAAAGTTGTACATTACACACGTAATTTGTTAGTTTCAAAAAAGACTAGTTCAAAGTGGCTGCTTTTTCGTAAAGTAATTCAACAACATTGTTCATGTGTTTCACCAGGTCTAAGGAAGAATCATAAGTAGCATCAGCCTGTGGTTTATCATAGATGTACAACCAGCCGTTACCTTGATCCAAGACACCGTAGAACACCTGATCTAAGATCATCTGAGATAGCTTACCTTCTATTTGTTTGATATCTAGACCAATGATTTGAGCAATATGTTCAATTTCGACAACTGAAAATGGCTCAATGACCTTAACCAAGTTTTGTTCTAGTAGAGTGTCGTATAAGGCATTGAAATGTGACTTGATAATGGCATCAGCTGAAAGTTCTTTGCCGTATACTTGTAAGGCTTCCTCAAATTCTTTTAATGATCTGTTGGAGTAAGCCTTGGAAATGGCTTTCATAGCATCAATGTCCTTGGAGTTGTATTTTGAAGCATATTTGGAGCTCAAGATTTGTTTAACATCATCAATCAAATTCAACATGATCTTAGACAATAACATGTACTTCAACACCTTAACAGCATTGGTATCATCACCTTGAGAGGCGTAGTTTTCGAAGGCTTCATAGAAGTATGAATAGGCAGTGTTGTAATCTTTGTCTTCGGCATGGAGTATACCACTCATGTTATCTAATTCAGCTTGAGTGTTGGTTGGGCAGTAGATGGCATTTGCAGATGTTCTGGCAGATGTTAAAGCGGCTCTAGCCTTGGCCATGTTTCTCAGGGCATGGTAGACTTTTGCCTCTAGTAATTGAACGTCAACAAGAGAGGATTTATCATCCAGTTTCTTGAATTCTCTTAAGAGGTTATTTATGATAGATAGGGCATTTTGATAGGCCTGTTGCTTTGAAAAGTATACATTGGCTAGCCTGATGTATAACGATTGTTTCAAGAAGGTTCTCTTCTCTTGAATTGACCATTCAATGGAGTCTTTCAAAGAGTCTATTTGTGCTTCTGTAGAGTTTGGAATATCATCATATAGGTCAAGCAAAGTACGGATAGTCTTAGCAGCTTTGGATTTAGCTAGGGTGGAGATGACAGTTCTGGCCTCTGGTATCAATTTGGATAGAGACTCAATCTTTTGTTGGTCTTTGTATAAGCTACCTAGCTCAAAGATAGCAGTGTCCTGGTTGGAGATATCATTTGACTTCAATGGCTTGGATTGGATGATTTCTTTGTACAGTTTTTCAGCAGACACAAAGTCCTTGGACTTCACAGCAGTTCTAGCGTCTTCTAAAGTTGGAGCAGCCATCGCAAACGATCAATTCACGCTGGTGTTTTTGTGAGATTTCCAGGTATTTTGTTGACATTTTGCCATCGATTTTGTAGATTCCAAAAAGTCGGAAGTACTTCAGTTGGGTCACGTTTCACCGAGGGTATTTTTTTGTTGATGTTTTCAATTTTGAAGTGGAAATTTTAATCATTGAGAGGCTACTTAGTACAATTAAAGGGACCATTGATCCTCGTTTCTCATGTCTGCTTTTAGGTCTGCTGCCTCACAGGAGTACTCCAGGGATCTCTTTGGTGGTGTCTACCAAAAAAATGGCGATATTTTCAAGTCAGAAGGTGCTCCACAATCAAGATTTGGTCAATTGAAAGTTCGCTCTGATATTGGTGATAAATCCTCCGACGATATTGGTAACACCTCTGGTACATACTCACCATTAAGAAGGACCCCAAGCCATAAGCAGTCATATGATCTAAGTTTTGATTCTGGTAACTTGTCCTTAGCCACCATCAACGAAAGAACAAAGGCAAATCAACTAAACCAACAACAATCACAAGATCAACAACAGCAGCAGCAACAACAGCAACAACAAGCACAACCGTTATGGTTCAATAACCCAAAGAGACGTACAATTCCATCTCAAGTCATTAGAAGAGACAACTTTCACGAAGCTGATAATGACTCCAGCTTTTTAGCCAAAACAAAAGATAAAGATGATGCCACAAGTGGGTTCAAGACTTTAACTTTTGGTACCAGAAGGAACGATAACCCAGAACTGGCCCATGTTAATGCGTTTTCAGATGAGCTACCACCAACAAGAACCATATCAGACTTACAGAAAGAGGACAATTCAGAAGCATATGTGTCGTTCAACAATGATAACCTAAATAATGGTAACTTCAGTGTGTTATCAGCTAAGCCAATTGGGGAAGATCCTCCCTCCCTGGTTAACAATGGTACTCCAAACTTCCAGCATACAAAGAACATCCTTCCAGATAACCTGTTCAACTCTCCAAAACAGAAAAACGCCTTCTCAACTCCAAGCAAAATCTCTGCCTTCCAACAATCACAACAACCTCCACAACAAGCCTCTAGTCCGCAGCTAGGTGGTGAATCTGCAGTGCTTGTCTTTGGTTATCCTGAATCAATTGCCAATTCGCTAATCAAACATTTTGCCAAATTCGGTAACATCCTTGAAGATTTTGAATCAACTAGAACAGATCCATTATTCCACAAGCCACAGAAGAAGAATTACCCAATATTTACTGGTAATGGCTGGGTAAAACTAACATACGACAACAAGGGTTCTGCTATCCGCGCCCTGGAAGAGAATGGTACCGTGTTTCATGGTGCTATCATTGGTTGTGTGCCCTATTCCAAGGGAGCTATTGAGAATATTGCTTCAATTTCTATCAAGTCTTCAGAAGATATTGGTGAAAGCAATATTGCCCCAAATCGTTCCAACGATGGAGATGAAGAACTGGCAAGTTATTCGAACAGATTCAAGCAAAAGATCACCCTAAAGAATGATGACAGCATCTTTGTGAAGACTAAAGACCCCAAGCAACCGCTGTACGCCAGTAAGACAGAAGTCAAACCAACTGCGAACAACTCAATCCTGGGGGAAATTAACAATTGGCTATTTGGTTGGGATGACCTATGATCTTATGCAATATATAGAGTCTATTAATTGTAATGTATAATACAAAAAGCTTTGCACAACTCCGTTAGCGTACTACAACTGTCTATTCTAAATATTAGTTGCATTAATTAAAAGTATGAAGTATAACTTGAAGTCTAACTAACAAGATAACTGGTGAGGTGGGATAACAGTGGTATGCAATTAATCAATCATTAATGACAATACCATTCAGCAAAGACACACAAACTCGTACCATTATCAACGGAGACCAAACCTCTCCAAACACCATTTTCATTACATCTCATTGGCAATTCCCACATCCCGAATGGTGTAGTTTGATCTTTCTTGGTGAACTTAGTGATCTTACCTGAAGGTGATTGCAATGCTAATTTCAATCTTGAGCTGGGAACAACTGTATTCAAGCCGTTAGATGGATGCTGAGAAATGCTAAAGTTATAGTCAGCTCCATAGGCCAAGTTCCTGTTTTGTGGTTGTTTGATGTATAAGTCGTTTAGTCGGGCAGGAACAGTTGGGTACTTTACCACAAATTCCAAAGGTCTAAATTGTCCCTCATGTGTGATTGGAACCACTAATGATAAGGGGTGGATGTTCTGTAATGATTTTTGAGTGCCCTTCGGACCTGAGAATACATTGATGAACCCAGTGCTGCTGTTATCTGGTAAATGACCTTTGATTTTGCAGAATCTCTCATTGTGTTTCCAGTATATTTGGGCTAAAGTATGAGTGACAGAACTCTTCGTTTTCACCATGGCATTGATTTCAATATCTTTAGGAACTTTCAGGTCAATTTCAAAGATCTCAAAATCCTGAAGTCTGGTTAAAGCATTGCTGAATTTCTGAATTTTTAAACCATTCTTAAAGAAAGATGGGAAACATGGAGGTAAAGCCAAAGCTACCATTGGATCAATTGGTGGAACAATGTGCTGTTCCTCATACTTATCTGGAATATGAGTGTAGATAAAGTCGAGTGGCTCTGCAAGGAAGTAGAATGATTCATTTGATTCTTCTCTTTCATGATCCATGATTTCATAAATTGGATGTGACAAGTTTCCCAAACCAACATCAATGAATCTCCACTCGCCATTGATCAGTACACCATTCCAATAATGCCTAACAATAGATTTTGGTGTCTTCAATGAACCAACAATCAACTCGGCTTTCAACCCCATCATACCGGCCAAGTATTTAAACAAGTAAGATATAGCAAAAGTGCTGGCTCTCTTTGAGGCAAATACTTCTTCAATGATAGGATGTTCAACTTCACCTGATTCTGTTCTCTTCGTTTCAACAATCTTGAAATGCTCTGTGCATAGGATGAATAAGGCTCTCAAGTATTCTAATTTAGAAGAGTATTTCATACCAAGTTCATTCGTTATGAAATCTTCAGGTAGCATGATGTTAGTGGAAGTCTTCAGCTTTCTGACATAACTGTCTGTGTGTGCCAAACTGATAGTGTTAAGGTCCAACTTGTGTTCAGTTTGGTAGACCTCGTTGTTGTTTATGTTGGACAATTGTTTGTGGGGCTCAAAAATGATGTAGCCTTCATTTTCACGGACTCTCTTTTCTCTCAATGATCTTTCCTTGGAGCTTAAGGAATTGGCCCTGTTCAAATCGACCTTACATTCAATCCATGAGTTCATCTGTTTTTCTTCCAATGAAACATTTTCAACTTTACCAGTGATGGAGTCCACTGAAGGCAATGGTGGAGCATCTTTAGCGGAGAAGAACTTCTTGATTAATCCAGTTGGATTTTTCTTCACTTTTCTCTCTTCAACTAACAAATTGTTACCTGAGGCACTGGTTTTTAACGTCTCTTGAGTTCTATAGTTCTCTTCGTACTTGTGACGAGCATAAGACCCAGCAGATGTAGCACTAAAATCACTCATAGCGAATGAACTGTTATGTGAGCTTTGAGAACTAGTGAAGTATGAGCCTTGAGAATAGCTGAAGACATTGGATGATGAGGATGATTTGGATTGGTTCAAGGTTTCTGGGTCATAAGGGGCAACGAAATCACTTGTTTGCGAACTTCCCAAGTTACCACCATGAGCCTGTTTCAACAATGCGGATTTTCTAGGGCTTGTTTCACTGTATTGCATTCTTGAATATGGACTTTCTGGGGAATACAATTCTCTGGAGTTCAAGTTATGAGTTGATTGGGACTTCACGGGAATGGAATGAGAATGTGGAGGTGGTGCTGGTGCGCTGTGAGTTGGTGAAGGTTGGACAAAATGTTCATTTGAAGCCTGGAATGATGTAGAAACATGGAGATCTCTCTTTCTGTAAGATTGTGCTTGCTGGGAACTACCCAATCTATTTGGAACTGAAAAAGAATGCTGCATATTAGGTCTTTGAGCTTGAGGTGGCATGTAGTGCTCCGGTGATGGTTCTCTGTAACTGTTGTATGGCGATTTGGGGGCATATTCGTCTGGTCTAGGAGTATTGCTTCTTGGATCTGTGTAGTAATTTCTGGAGGATTGAAAGCTGAATTGGAGTTCATCTTCACGTTGAGCAGGATAACTTTGTCTCTTGTTTTGTGTGCTTCTTGAAGGACTGTACGCCATTGGAGATTGAGGAGCAGAAGGAGTATGATGCCTAGATCTTCTGTCAGGGGAAGTATCCAATGAAACTGAGGCAGAAAAGTTCCCAGACTTGTTCAAAGCACCAGTGGAGGAGCCCAAGGTCTTCAGATCAGATTTGATAAGCTCAACATAGTTAGAGGGAAAGTTCCCAGCCATCTTGTTTCTTTTAAGACGACCATGCCACCAGTTACCGTCACCAAGGTTGTCCACTTCGATGATATCACCTTCGACGAATCCCAGGTCATCCTCTTCGCTACCACTCCAGGAGTAGATAGTTCTGACTCTGAATGGAGGCTGAGGGAGGGTCATAGTATGGGATCTTTAGTAGATGGATGTACTTCAGTGATATAAATAGGACTTGATAAGAAACAGGTACAGCAAAAATTCAGGATAAAAGACAGAAATGGAGAAAAGAGTATTCAGTGGGACAGAAAGGAGCGTGGATGTTCAAGATGTGGGTTGTGTGCTTGTCTGGGCCACACAGCAGTACCAATTGGGGCTCTTTAGGGAGTTTTGTAGTATGGGATCGACAGGTTCGAAGCCTTCAGTTTTCAAACCATTCAAAATTTGAATCTCATCGCAGGGCTTCGGTATATGCAACACATTAACCCGATTCGGCAAAAGGTAAACATGAAATAACCCTGCCAACGCTATGTGATTCCCAAAAGTTCTTATAGTCTACTACAGTGTGTGATCATGTATGACTGCGCTCAAATGTACATTTCCTTGCCTGTTGAGTTGTTATACACCACCAAGGTGCTCCTTAGTATCCTCCCAAAACTCCAGGTTCTTATGTGACCAATCAAGAATACATCTAGAATAAGCCAAGATCATTTTCTTTTGCTCTTCTTCTTTCAACTCTTTGAACTTGCCCAATTCTTCGTACAAAGCAGCTGTGACTTTCTTCAAATCACTGTCAGCGGCAGTGAAAGTTTGTTTCAACTGGTTGATATCCTCCTTAGCCTTGCTGATATTCTGCTGGAGTAAAGCTTCAGGATCTGATTCTGTGTTTTGCTTGATGAAGTTAGAGATTTTGGAGAGACCAGGGATTTTGAATGCGGATTGTTTCTTTGGAGATAGTGGTGTAACATCGTCTGTGTTCTTAATCAAATCATTAATGTCCTGTGATTGTTCAACTTCTTCCTGCTTAGCAGCTGCGACTTTCCTGTCGAAGTTGATCTGGCCTGTTTTACTTTGACCTACTTCTAAGGCTCTCTCAATCCTCTTACTCTCTTGCTCAGACTTCTCAAGAAGCTTCAACTGTGCAACTTTGTGTTTCAATGATCTTGCTGTGATGTCCAATTGTAATGATTTTTGTTGTCTGAACTTCAAGATATCCTTCACCACAAAGGCATACTGGGCAGACTCACCAACTGGCTCAGAGAAGTCGTCATTTAAAGAGCGAACTAGAATCTCAGTAGTAGCGAAATTGTTATCATGAGCTTGACCTATCTTTTCCAAAACTTGAGCCAAATCGCCAGATTCCTGCAGACTAAAAGCATTGAAAATGGCGCCAGCTTCTGAGTCCTCAGTACCTAAGTCCGCAAGATGTTTGACTATCCTCTTATTCACCCTCTCGACGCCAGATGAGATAATTTCTTCATAGTCTCTAGCTTTTGTCTCCACGAAGTTGAACTTGACGTCATCTTGAGTAGACTTGCCCTGTAGAGTAGATGTAGATGGTAAAGGAAGGTATGAGTGCGCAGCTGAAGGGTTCGCGGGGTCCAGTGGGTCCGCTTGTAGAATGTTTTTAGGGATATCGGATAATGGAGGTGATACTAAGACTTCTGACCAGTTGGCATTAGGGTCCAGGAACTGTTGATAGACTGAACTTTCACGGACTTGATCAATGGAAAGGCAGCGGTTCAAGAAAACGCCTAGCATTCTTTGTCTACGCTTGATTATGTGAGAATCCTCTTTGGCCTTAGTTGGGGCTGTCGCATATTTCGCAAGTTTGTGTTTCTCTGGAATAGGTGGGATGATCAACGTTGGAAACAGTCTCACCAGTGATTTTCTAAGACTTTCAAATTCACTGTAACGTCTTCTGACGATGGAGTCATTGGTCTTGATGGTGTAAGCGATGTATCCTCTACTCTGGCCCTCATGGTTCTTACCTGCTTCGATTATCTGAATGGTCACAGCATCCTTATCCTTGAAAGAATGTTGAATTGTGGATGTGTATAATTCGGGATTATAAGCAGTCGTGTGTGATGTTGGATTAGAGGCAGGAACCACTGGATCTTCAGCAGTGGGTGAAACGATTGCGTCTGAGATATCGGTACCTTTCTGGGGTTGAGGCTCCTCATGTGGGGAACTGTTCTCGTCTTCTAAGGGAAGATCAGTGAAATCATCCTGGAGAGTACTGCTCTCGCCAAATGGACTGTTATCTTCCTCTTCAAAGGACATCTGGCTCTGTGGTGCAAAAATTTAAAGTCAATGCTAAAGTCAAAGGATCTCTCTAACATTAAATTTGAGCTGGCCCATTTTTCGCCCACTATCAATCGCGAATATTGCCTATTTAGGTGACACAGAAGTGGTTGATGGGTATCAATGTGTTGGCCTTTTTGCTGATTTAGTCAAAGTCATAGATAGTTCATCAAAGATAGTTCATCAAAGAATCTCGCTACTAAATCTCACTTGTTGGTTATAAAATCTTTCCAAGTGCGCAATTGCAGCGAATAATTAACAGAAGGTTTCCCTCTAAAATTCTACCAGTGCTCGCAACCATGGTTTGCAGCCCCTGCGAATCTACAATAAAAAAAAATCTATAACCATCATTAAAAGTGTCTGTTAACACATTAAACGCCCTTTTGCTAGAGACTAGGACCAATGTCCAGCTCCTACATTCTGAGCCGCTATTTCAGCGATGAGCAGAAACGGAGCCTTGCTAAAGAAATGTCAGAGGGGCTGCCGCACGAAGATAGCGCCCGCGGTTTAGTTGACATATTAGATGCTTTAGATCAGAGTTCTCTGAATCTTGTTGGTGAGAGATTGCAAACTGTTGTGAAAGCTGCGATTCTACAGAACACATTCATTGAATCTTCTGGCCTAGTACAGCTGCTGATGAAGCTACCGGCTGTTACTGAGAGAATTTTCTGCTGGTCATCGTCAGTCATCACTAAAGTCATCAGGGAAAGACTGAATTACCTATATACTGCAGAGGTCTCGGACATTGTTAATGATTACTTATCAGAGACCACTGCTTTAGAAGACACCACAGATCTTGATCTGAATCTTTTCATTACCGCCTTTGACAAATTGTTCCAGGTTGAATCCATCAACATCCCGAATGAAATTGACAACTTGACATTATTACTACTGGCCACCCAAGACGACGTCATCTCCGCAAAGGCTTCCAAAGCATTAAGATGGAGACCGGCTTCCTCATCATCTGCTGAACAACTGACATGGGATCTGATCTACAAGCTTGTGAAATCCAAAGAAACATACCTAGTTAGTAATGGACTTATCCAATGGCTGAGATACCTGATAAGTTTCCAAAAATCATCATCACAATCTACTTTACTAGAATCACTGATTCAAAAGGAGGAATATTGGGAGTTTATTCAAATGGGTTTGATGAGTACCACCCATGAACATAGAAGGTATTGTCTTTCCATCTTGAAACTTTCCATCCAATTGACCACCATTGACCTATCTAATTCGTTGATCACTTTCAAAAGTGCCAATAAAGATAAATACATTGAACAATGGAAAAGATTCTGTACTCTTTATGAGATCATGGGTATTGATACTGCCATCAATCAGACAGAGGCTGCTCGTAATGATATCCTACAACTACTGTCCCCAAAATCATTGATTGAACCATCTTGGGGTATGGCTTTGCTTTGTACTGCTTTCAATGGATCCATGGAATCCGTTAGAAAGTTTGCATTGAATCTGGTGTATGATGTTTCTAAAGAAGATGTCTCTATCTTTGCTCATAGATTCTTCACTGATATCTTCTTGGAGTATGCTGTTGAAGCTCACCATTTCCAAGTCAAGAAGGTGAAGGGTGTTGTCAGATGTGATTATGGTGAGAAACTTGAGTCATTCGTTGCCAAGGTATTGAAATCATTGAAGAAAGATCAAGTCAAGTTTCAAGTTACAGTTGATGCCATTCTGGATTTCCTAGTTGATATTAGTGCCATTTTCGCACCAGCTAGGATATACCTCACCTCAGGCTTTGTTAAAGGTTTGAAGAATTCACAAGTGTTTGATAAGTCACATGTTGCTAAGATTACCAAGCTATTTGATTCAACTGCTGAAGATGAACTTTTCGAAAGATATTTACAGAGCTTACATTTGTCACTATTGAGATTTATCAAGTCTGATGTCCCCCTATTATTAAATTCAATCACCCAGTTCATTCATCACAATGGTTATGCCTTGTTACATCACAATCTTGAGCCATTCTTAGATTATGTTTCCATTCACCATGATAAATCAACTTTGAACTACAAAGCCAAGGAGAAACAATACCAGGTACTGTATTATACTGTGTTTGGCGAATACTTGTCCAGTGATGAATTCCTTATTCAACTAGCCGCTAGTGGTTTTGACATTGATGAGAAATTATACAAGGAGTACAGTACTTTATTGACCAAACTTGTTCAAAATCATGGTACCACTTATAAAGATACCGGGAGTCTTGTTGATTTGAAAATGTTTGAGAATGGTTGGAGAATAGTTGACCTGAATCCATTATTCCACTCCTTGTTGCAGGACCCATTTGACCAAGACAAATTGGAGTTCTTCTCCCATGTTTTTTCCAAAGTCACTGATGTCGCTGACCAACAATGTGTCACTTTGGAAACCTTGGCTCAATTATCTTCTGTGATTGACTCTGTCGCTGCTGATTTCAAGTCGAAGGACTTAAGATCAAGTTACTTCTTATGCATCCTAAATTCCTTTCTGAAATGCACTCCATTGGATTCTGAACAACTTTCTACTGTTCTAAGTTTGCTAAAACATGAATTGACCAATGCTCATTATCTTGCTTTTACGGAGATTTGTCACATCTTGCAATTCTTGTTCAAGACGTACCAAGAACTAGACTTAATCATCTCCATTGAAATATTAGAATCCATTTGGGAATACATCACTTCTGAAAGATTGGTGTTGAACCAAAAGGATATGCATCTGGCATTCATAGAGACCATTTTCCATGAAACTTTACTGAAAGACACGATTAACAATGAGTTCAATGCGAAGACTTTGCTGAAAGTTGGGTTAGAAATTGTGGATCAGTCAAGAATTAGAAGATCTCTGTTGCCTTGTCTATCCAAGAAGCTGCTGGCTTACAGTGCTGCTTACTCGACTGAATTTGACCAGACCACGTGGTGTGTTGAACTACAATTGAAAATTTTGACCCTAGTTCAAGATGATTCCAACTTATTTAAGATCAAGACCAGGTTGGCTGAGAAGTATGACTCTGAAATCACCTTCACTACAGGAAGTTACCAAGAAATTTATGGTGATGAAGAAGTGAGCTCAAAGATCAACATTATTTCGATCCTAACGTCAGCCTCGCCTGTCTTTGCTGAAGAATATTTTGCCAAATTAGTTGCTAATGACCCTTTCCAAATCATCAACCCAAAGAAAAGAACCGACGGTACAGAAGAGTTACAACGTATCTATGCGTATGCTTCATTATTGACTATCTCCAAGAACATCCAACCTTCCACGTTGTCACATTTCGTTTCCGCTTCATTCCTGAACATCCTGGAAACAGAACCAAGTCCCTTAGTCAGATCATACATTGAATGGATCATTGCCATTGATCTAATCCAATCAACAACAAACAGAGCTGCCTTGCTATCACTATTCGAAGATCACAGCAAGCCAACTTTGGTCACTTCAGCTGAGAGGATCGCATTCCTAGTTTCACAGAAATTGAATACTGAAGCTGGGGTTGGCTTCTTTGAAGAGTTTATCAGTTATTTGATTCCTAACTGCGCCTCCAACAAACCTTTGATCAGACATTTCTCCAACTCATTGATACTGTCAATATACCCTGAATTAAGATCCAAGGATATCAAACTTGCAGTGGAACCTGTTTTGTTTAAATTATGGAAGGATGCTAAGAAATCAGAAGTGACAGGGAAATATAGAAGTGGTGATGCCCTGATCTGGGATGCTGTTGAAGATTTCAACCTGGTTTCTATCTATGGTGGTATGCTTTCCAACATCTCACCTCGTGAAATTGACTTGATCTCTGAAGACGAGTTCAAAAAGTTTGTTGCTAAAACCGGTGTCCCTATTGGCAAGTATAAAGTCCCAAGTTGGTCAGCCTCTCAAGAATCCAATGTCACCAAAGCAGAAAATACTGAAAACTCACCATTACAAACGAAGAGTGGGGCCTGGGAGACGGTGCTTGATTTCGATGAACAATCAAGGCAGGTCAAGAGAAGTGAATTGATTGTTGTGAGTTCACTTGTGGACAAACCTCCAAACTTAGGTGGTATTTGCAGATTATGTGACGTTTTGGGGACAGGGTTGATGACCGTTGACGATATGAGAGTCACGAAGCATCCTCAATTCAAGAACGTTGCTGTCACTGCTGATTATTGGATGCCGATGACAGAGGTGAAGATTGACGGGCTTGTCGACTTCATGAGAGAGAAGAAGAAAGACGGATATACTTTGATTGGTCTAGAACAAACAGACAAGAGTGTGGTTTTGGGGAGAGACACTGAATTCCCATCCAAATCTCTAATCCTGTTAGGGAGGGAAGCTGAAGGTATTCCTGGTGAATTATTGGCAGAATTAGATTTCTGTGTGGAGATCAGACAACAAGGTGTGATTCGTTCCATGAATATTCAAACTGCCACTGCAGTTATCGTTCATGCTTATTCCTCATACCAAGCTGATAGAAAATAGAGGAGTTTGTAGTAATATCAGGTCAACAAAAGAGGGATATTCTTGAATGGCCAATTTCCTGTAGACGTCGATGTATCATGAGGCCCCGGTTATAAAGGAGCTACATGCCGTTTTAGGAGATATATGCCGTATTAACATGGCTTTACACTGACTGAGATCTGGGCACTAGGAGGGAGGCATTTTTTTGTGAGAAAGCCCCTATAAGTCACCACCAAGTGACAGTTGTCATGTTATTTGAGTTGAGCTATCTCAGCAGATGTCTATCCTCTACAAGTTCTCGACGTTTCTGTTGGGTAAGGGTCCTCATACTACGATATAAGGTCCGTTTCTTTGTCTCGGAACTAAGAACATCAACTCCATAATAATTTTTATGCTCTAAAGCAAGTGGGTCCGGCTCTATTTCCTCTCTAGCCGTTGGGAGGGAAAATATCCAGTCTCCCTCTCCAGACGTAATCAAATCAGCCTCACCAGACTATAAACAAGAATTGGAGGCACACGCAAGAAAGCAAGTTTGGCCTCTTTTTGTGCCATGCAGGGACCCTCACACCACTTTGAGATTGAGATCAAATTTCTCGTGAAGTGCGAGCCAGCATAGCCAACGATTGGGGATGTGGGGCTACGTGATTGCCGGGGGTGCGATATCAAACGGACTCAGATCGTGTTAAACTACATGTCAAAGTCACTTACAGGCTCCGATATTGTGTTCTGGAAGTAAAAATCGTTCGATTGTGTGGATCAACCAAATACCAAGGGACTTATGTGTCAGGAAGAAAGTAAGTTTATAGGAAAAAAAAACGCCCTTTCATAGGTGCTCAGCGCTGCTATTCCACAAGGAGTAATGACAAGATCTCCCAGCCGAACATAGGCAGCCCCGTCGTCGGGACGCGCTAGCCAGTTGTAAGGCTGAACAGAGACTAGTGCGTTATTTTCATGGTTCTCCCTAACTCCTGACTGGAACTGGACAGCCAAGGTTGTGAGGGTGAGGCTGGCAGCCCATGAAGAAGATGCCTCTAAGCAGGCTTCCCGCTAAAAACAAAGAATTTCCAGGCAGGAGACGTTTTAGACCTGCACGATTCGGTCTGGACTTCCGCGAGATTTAAGGAAGTGACAGGATTGGATCCGGGGCAAAAAGGCTGAAACATCAGACAGACTAACGACAAACAAGGTAAAGAAGAGGCCAAGGCCACGGCTCAAGCAGTGGAACTTGGAAGAGCCGAGAACTTATCCAGCCCTTCTGTCCTCATGTGGAGTTCTGGGTTTCAGCCCCAACAAACTGAGAGTTCCAGTTCTAGTTCTTTGTCAGAGGACCTGGTGTCTATTTGTTAAGAGTCTCATCATTATTAGTCAGAGCTCCGCCAGGGTTTACATCCTAGGCCGAGTCTATGTCTACAGTTCCTGCGCCCAGTCCCAGGGCCTCAGTCCCATTAGGGGTCGGCTGTTTAAACCTGCGCTATTTTTTCGAGTAAGGCGCCTCCTGGCAGTGACAGCCGTGTAAACAGCCACTTTACCCATTGTCACCGTACTGCATTTTTCCACCTGTATTTATAAACCTCAAGAGATAACCAGTTTTCGTCTTGTGCTCGGGCTCTGCTCCTAATGCTCTCATGGAACAAGACATGTTCATGAAAGACTACAACTCAATCATCCTCCCACCAATCAACGGGTCTCAACAACAGGCACCTTCCAGCCAGAGACCTGCAGTACTGTTGCCTCTTCCAACTACCAACTCTTCACTCTGGGACTACAGGTTCAACAACAATGGCAAACCAACTTCTCACTACATCCACAACCAGGACGAGGTCAAGGCCGAGTCCCTCAAGAGACTTAGTAGTGTGTCGAGCCTGGGGTCTGAAAACTCCTTCAACAACAACAGCTACAATAACTACAATAACACCTACAGTCAAAACATTCACTCGCCGCTTCCAGTCTCATTAAACTCCTTTAGTAATGACAAGATGTTGGACTCACACCCAGTTCTCCCACCATTGGTCTCCAGGAAAAGCCCAATGTCATCTCCTTCGTCCCAGGGTAGATCATCATCACTACCTTCCAGCTCCACCACCCCATTATCTCACTCTCACTCTCACTCTCATATCCAAGTCATCTCCAACGATTCCAAAGTCACAAAACCTAGAAAGAAGAAACAATGTCCCCAATGTCACCTGTTCTTCTCCAACCTGTCCACCCACAAATCCACACACCTTCCGGCCACTAACAGGCCATTCCAATGTCGTGTGTGCTCTCGTGGCTTCAGTAGATCCAACGACTTGTTCCGTCATGAAAAGAGACACTGGAAAGAACTGGGCAACGGCACCGAAGATGCCTACAAATGTCCATTTTCCGTTGCACTTCTACGGGAACAACGGATTGCTCAAGGTTTGCCTGTCGACGATTTGAAGGACGAATTACCTTGTCATTCCAGTGGTATTTTCTCCAGATGTGATACTTACAAGAATCACTTAAAGGCCTTACACTTTGAGTACCCACCAGGCACAAAGAAGAAGTTCAGAAATGGGATGCATGGGAAGTGCAAGAAATGCGGTCAAGGGTTCCAAAACGCCGACGATTGGTTAAACAACCATATTGAAACAGGTCAATGCGGGTACAAGTTTTAGTCAGTGCCAATCGTTCGGGCTTTGCATGATTAACTATTATGGGATACAGTTCAAAGGTTTAATATGTATTATGGTTCAAGTTATATAGAGGAATTAACAATTAACGAAGTTAACGATACATTCAGCACGTCAGTTAGCATTATTTCACCCCCAGATCATATTGCTTCTCTCTTGTCCTATGAATTGTTGATTGTTGTGGCGCTCCGGCTATTGTCGGAATCGACTTCGTTCGTCTCGGCTCTCGGCTCTCGGCTAAATGAAATCCAGTTCTCTGATTTGATTTGACAGGTTATATCGACTTTATTTAACCGGAAAAGCCGGCGTTTAGTGTACAAAGAATCGTGGGAATAACTTTGTACTGACCTTGTATCTTGTTCATCTCTGATGATCAAGTCTCTGTGCCGTCTCTCTCTTTCTCTCTTTCTCTCATTCTTTCTCCTCTTTTCTCAATAAAAGGGAGCCTGTTTCACAGTCCTCCTTAAGAGCCTGTTTCACAGTCTTCCTTAAGAACCAACTTCCACACCACAATCACCTTTAGAATATATATAAACAAAGACGGCAGGATTCAGACCTCTCTTTAAGCCGGTAACGGCCACATCCCTCAAAACAATCTCTAATAACTCTCACCATCTTTTGCCCATATTTCCCTACAAACAAAATACCCACCAATTATTACATAATCACTTACCAAACATTCATACGCGAAAAATATTCGAAAAAGACACGTTAATTAAAAAAAGTGAATGAAAAAAAAAACTCCCCGTTGGTCAAAACAACACATCGTCAGCTTCTACTGCCTCCAATTGATCAAGGATAAAGCCCAGATCGGTCACCACAGTTCCCTTCAGCGTGTGAATTGAGCATTTCCCAGTCTTTTTCCAGACACGGTGTTGAAACTCCTCACATATCCCATCCTTCTTCAATCATGGCTAAGAAAACCAAAACACAATCAGGTCCAGTCAAGGACTCTAATGATCCTGTTCCTGACTTCAAGTTCGAACAAGGTACCGTCCGTCCCTTTCTCATCACCACTCCACCACCACAACTCTCAAAACTTCGTGCCCTGAAAGGTTCAGATCGTATCTATTTACTAGTGCTGGTCTTGGTGTCTTCATTCATCAGATTGAAAAAATTGGCCAATCCAGACTCTGTTGTCTTTGATGAAGTCCATTTCGGTGGGTTTGCTAAGAAATACATCAACGGTACCTTCTTCATGGATGTCCATCCTCCATTAGCCAAGATGTTGTTTGCTGGTATTGCTTCATTAGCTGGCTTCAAAGGTGATTTCGATTTTGAAAAAATTGGTCTGGAATACCCAACTACCACTCCATACATCATTATGCGTGCCTTCTCCGCTGCCTTAGGTCTAGCCACTATTGTGTTGTTTTTCTCGACTTTGAAAGCTTCAGGTGTTAGATCTACTGTTGCCTTTTTATCTGCTTTGTTATTCTCCTTTGAGAACTCATATGTCACCATTTCAAGATACATTCTATTAGATGCTCCATTGATGTTCTTCATTGCCGCTGCGGTTTACTCCTTTAAGAGATTCCAAAATGAGGTCCCATTCACATTCCAATGGTACAGATCCTTGATCTCCACTGGTGTCGCTTTAGGTTTTGCTTTATCTTCTAAATGGGTCGGTTTATTCACCGTTGCCTGGATTGGTTTGTTGAACGTTTTGGATTTATGGTTCTTGATTGGTGATTTAACTGTCACTCCAGCCAAGTTCTTCAGACAAGCTGCCTCAAGAGGCGCTTTGTTATTAGGTATCCCATTGACTTTATACCTATTCTTCTTCTCGGTTCATTTCAATATGCTACATAGAGAAGGTGATGGTGGTCCATTTATGTCCTCTGCTTTCAGATCCACTCTAGAAGGTAACAGAATCCCAAGGGACATCTTGGCTGATGTTGGTGTTGGTTCCAAGGTTTCCTTACGTCACGTTGCTACCCAAGGTGGTTACTTACACTCTCACGACCACATGTATGAAACTGGTTCCAAACAACAACAAATCACATTGTACCCTCACTTGGATGACAATAACTTATGGAACATTGAATTATACAACGTCAGCACTCCACCAACGTCATTCGAACCAATTACTGATGGCACCAAGATTAGATTACATCATATCTTAACTCACCGTCGTTTACACTCTCACGATCACAAATGTCCTGTGTCTGAAAACGACTGGCAGAAGGAAGTCACCTGTTACGGTTTCGATGGATTTGATGGTGATGCTAATGATGATTTTGTTGTTGAAATCCAAAAGAAATACTCAAAGGCCGGTGTTGCTTCTGAAAGGGTTAGATCAATTGAAACTGTCTTTAGACTACGTCACGCTATGACTGGTTGTTACTTATTCTCCCATGAAGTCAAATTACCAAAATGGGGTTTCGAACAACAAGAAGTCACTTGTACTTCCCAAGGTGTCTTGGACAAGTCATTATGGTACATTGAACACAATGAAAACGAATTCTTACCAGCTGATGCCGAAAGAATCAACTACCCAGTCCCATCATTGTTGCAAAAGATCATTGAATCACATAAGAGAATGTGGAAGATCAACCAAGGTTTAAACTCTCCTCACTCCTATGAATCATCCCCAAACACTTGGCCACTCTTACTAAGAGGTATCAACTACTGGGGTGAAAACAATCGTCAAGTTTACTTGTTCGGTAATGTTCCAACCTGGTGGGCCACCACAGCCATCATCTTTGCCTTTGTTGTCTACGTTGGTGTTCAAATCCTAAGATGGCACTTGGGTGCTAAAATCGCTACTGATTCTCATGTCTTCAACTTCAACTTACAAGTCTTCCAATACATCTTTGGTTACTTGCTCCACTACTTACCATCTTTCTTAATGGGTCGTCAAATGTTCTTACACCATTATTTGCCAGCTTACTACTTTGGTATCTTAGTTCTAGCACACTTTTTTGATATCTTGGTCTCATATGTCTTCTCCAGAAAGACTCCAATTGCTTACACATTAATCCTTGGTTTCTTAGGTACCGCTTTTGTGTTCTATTTCCAATATAGCCCACTCATCTATGGTACCCCATGGACTAAGGCCCAATGTGAAGCTTCCAGATTATTGAACAGTTGGGACTTTGACTGTAATAGATTCTTCGAAAACTTAAGTGATTACTCTACCGTTGCACCATCCAAGTTGTTCGATGCTGCTGAAACTTTTACTGTCAGCTAAACCTCTGACGTTTATATTAAAAATCACAAGAAATCTATTCCAATTATAGCTTTTTGTAGAGTACCTCTACATCAGGATGAATAAAATAAATGATTGAACCTACTGTAATGTGAGGGGAACAACGGAAACCTTCTAGTTCTTCCGGTTTCTATAATTGAAAAATATGGTGTATAAGATCAATGCAGCGATGACAAGAGCACCGTACTGGGTGATTGTAAAAGTATCTTTATAACATTCGACACCAAGGGTACAAACCCCTTTTGAATCGCTATGTTTTTCCAACGTTTGTGCCAAGTTCTTCGTCAGCCAGCTCAGTAGGAAGACCGCACCTGTAGTTAAGAAGCCCCACATTGTGGTGAACCCATTGATACCAAAAGTGTCAGCGATGACAGCAGGGAAAGTACCGAAACAGAACCCAAATGCAAACCCGATAATGAAAGATGGGATGAATAGATGCTCCAAGTTATTGATTTTTCTTAATAGGAATTGTCCAAATGCGGTCATGAATGAAGCGGCAAAGATACACCATAGTCTTTGTGCTTTCAATCTCTTTCTAACAAGATCTGAAATAGGACCAGATGATAAACGACCTAGGAAACTTGCAACGGCGATTGTGGAGACTTGTAAAGCCTGTGCATCGGAAACCCCGAGTCTGGAGTCTGGATTAGAATCATTAAGTGTAACAACAACGTAACCAACACTGTAGATGTATAATTGGCCGATAGCTTGTAATGAGGCCAATATGATGAAAAACTTGACATATAATCTGGACATGATTTTCTTAACGATATGATGGTTCCAAATAGGAGAACCGTATCTGACAAAGATAGGAACATCTTCAACAGCGACATAAATGACCTCACTGTCAGATCTTTGTAGGCTCTTTGGTCTTTGAACGAATGAATCAATGGATAATCTTGGAGCGCTCAAACTGCTGCTACTTGGAGATCTGCCGATACCCCATAAACTCAGTTTATTGGCGAACTGTTTTCTAGTTTCCAAGATGGTGTCCACTAAGGAAGTTGAAGAGCCTCTTCTCAATAGCAGTGACTCTTCGTCTATGGTTGGCTTTGGTTTCTTAACGATTTTTAAGAAAAATGAACCAGCAAAGCAAACGCTAGGGGCAAAAGCGGCAAAGAACTTCAACAAGCCACCAGTATTACCTTCGAAGAAACGAACTGAAATTGTAGAATATAATAAAGAAGCCAATGCATAGGAGGCAACAGGTAAAGCACCTGCAGTACCCCTATGATGTGGGAAGTTGGCAGTGACACAATTGACAGTGGAGTAAAAAGACAAGATAGAACCGAAAGATGAGGCCGCCAGCGCAATGATATAAGTCAAAACATGGTCCGATTGTGTCAAATACGCCTTGTATAAAGTGGCAAAGCTGAAGAAGAGCACCAGAGCACCAATAAAGTCAGCAGAGCCTGGGCCCACAGTGTCAATCAAGATACCGGCAGGGAAACCGCCAATGCTGCCGCCGATGCTGAGTGCCAGTGACAGCTTCCCAGCATCGGCAGGGGTAAGCCCACCGTTCTTGACCAGCTGTGGGGCGAAGACCGAGTAGCCGTAGGTGGTGCCCGAGGCCAATGCAACGAAGCAGCTGGCGACCAGAGAGCGTATTCTTGGGCCCAGTGGCGGAGACTCGAAGGGTTGGCCGGTCTCAGACATGGCGCTGTGTGCGAAATGTGGGATGATTGGAGTTTGGGAGTTTGGTGGCAGAGTGGCAGAGTGGGAATTCTTGTTTGATTTGATGTTTTGAATTTTATTTCACTTTTTTGCTTATCGCGGTTTATTATGCCAAATTGCTAAGAGATAATATTGATAATGGGACCGGAGTTGGGCGGTTGATGCTGCAGGGGAAAGAGAGTAGCCGTAGGGAAGAATACACACTCAAGATAATACTAAATGTTTCTGTGAGTTCTTGACAGGTATATGACAGGTATATGACAGGTATATGGTTTTGCCGGAGAATGACCGCATTGGGATATATAGCCGTGCTGCTTTCCATGACGACTAATTGTAGGGACATAGATTTTGATACTTCTCCGATCGATTTGTTTAATATTGTCAACATATTCTACAGTCAACATATGAAGCTAATGATCAACTTGGACAAACCCAATTTCACTATTACAGTATTTAGGAAATTGGTTAAAGTGTTTGTAATTCCATTTTAAATTCCTTGAGAGTGGGAAAACAAATGTCATAAAATCCGAGGTTATAACGCCTCCGCGGCAAGGCAATATTCCCTTCTAATAGGATAACTGGTAGTAAGACATCCTTAATTTCAGTCGTATACCTTGAAAACCTGTGGAATATGTTTATATGAGAATCTAAATGCTGATCTTTGGGCTCTGAATTCCAAATAATTTAGAATCCTACGTTGTCTCCACTTTGCTATGTACTACTAATAAGAAAAAATCAGAGAATTGAAAACACACCACTTTCATTAACAAAGACATACAACGCCAACTATACGTTGTTTAGCTCATCAATATTTATTCCAGCCAATATGCTGCTGATACAAATCTTGCTGACCGTGCTCCCGTTGCTGTTCACTGTGCTAGCTAAGACCCATGAATTCAACTGGGAGCTATCCTCCATCATTGCCAACCCAGATGGGAAGAAAGAGAGACTAGTGATAGCAATCAATGGAGGTTTCCCATTACCAATGATCCGTATCAAACAGAATGATAGAGTGAGAATAAGCCTCCAGAACAACCTTAACGAGTCTACGTCGCTGCATTTCCACGGGATCTTCCAAAAAGGGTCCAGTTATATGGATGGTGCCTCTATGATCACACAATGCCCTATCCCACCTGGTGAGAGTTTCCAGTATGATTTCACTGTTGATCAAGTCGGGACGTACTGGTACCACTCCCATGATGCTGCTCAGTATGGTGATGGTCTGCGTGGTGCTTTTATTGTCGAACCATTGGAGAAGAAAGAATATGAGGATGACTTCGTGGTGATGCTGTCTGATTGGTACCATACACCATCTTCTGGTCTAGTTGAAGAGATGTTTAGCATCGAGTCTCATGGTGCAGAACCAAGTATTGATAGTTGGCTATTCAATGAGACTGCGGGGACAGATATCCATGTTGAAAAGGATAAGACTTATTTGATTAGATTGATTAACGTTGGGATGTCTGCTTCTCAGTTCTTTTACATCGATGATCACAAATTGATTATTGTCGAGGTCGATGGTGTTGATGTTGAGCCTACCGAAGTCGACACTATCAAGTTAGCCACGGGTCAAAGAATTGCTGTTCTGTTAAAGACCAAAGAAGAAGATGACACAAACTATGGTGTTGTTCAAGCCACTAACATGATGATGCATAAGGAATTCGGCATCACTAGGTTAGTGTATTCCAAAGGTGCAGAGGATAAGAACGTTATCCCAGACAAAAAGAGACTTAAGTACACTTTGGATGATTTAGTTCTAAAGCCAAAGGGTGAGATCAAAGCACTCAGGAAGCCTGATCATGAATTGATTATGGAATTTAGTTCAGAACTTTACACACCAAATCGTATTCGTTATTACCCCTTGAACGGTCAACCTCATTTTGCTCCCAAGGTTCCAACTTTAAACACTGTGTTTTCTGCCAACTCTTCCACTGTGAATAATCCTGTGATATACGGCCAAGCTACCAATGCATTGGTCCTAAACAAAGGTGAAGTCGTTCAGATTGTGGTCAACAGTAATGATCACATGAGACATCCATTCCATTTACATGGTCACAACTTCCAAGTCCTAGCTCGTGGTGCGAGAGAGCACTTTGACAACAACACTGATTCGTTCCCAGAGTATCCGATGATTAGGGACACCGTTGAGGTTCCAGGCAGGGGCTATGTTGTACTGAGATTTGTCGCTGATAACCCTGGTGTTTGGTTCTTCCATTGTCATACTGAATGGCACGCTGTTCAAGGTTTAGGTCTTGTCTTCATCGAGGCACCCGAGGAGATCTTGAAGAAGCAAAAATTGCCAACGGCTTTTGAAGATATCTGTGCCGTCGGCGGGATTAAACCAAGAGGTAATGCAGCTGGAAATATGGATCTATTCGACCTGGAAGGTGAAGTTAAATTACCAGAGAAGTATCAGCCTGCAATGACCCCAGTTACAAACCTGAAAGCTACAACTGCAGCCACAGCTACAAAGGCGCCAACTCTAACCACACATACAATAACGACCTCAAATCCTACACACGAGCCAGAGTCCGATATACCTACCTTCAGCTTGAAGCAACAGGGCATAGTCCTGATTGTCTACTTCTCAATCATGATGACTATCGCTTGCATAGTGGCATACTATTTAAATCGTGGTAATCTGCGACAGAAGAGAAGATTGCTACGGAGAGCTAACCTAAAGGAAGATTTCGAAATCTAGGGAAGCTGAGAATATTTAGCTTATCGACTCTTGAACGAAACTTTTTACCTGTAGCCACTTATTAACCGTTGGAGATCCGAAACATAATGCGAATTTACGAGATGCATGAATGAAGTGACTGAGTCCCCGGGCCAGTCTGTGCCCAGTGTTGTGAAAGAGTCAAAGAAACTCGCATAGTTACAATTCTACGCCAAATATCCCACTTTTTTTCCACCAAAAGAACACATACAGTAGTTTCCATCAATTTTTTTATCAGTTTTATCTAAACCATCAGAGACTTCTCCTTTCAAAGATCTCGGCCGAAAAAGTCGGTCTTTGCTTTTTTTTATGTATGAACAAACAAAAAAAATCCCAAAAGTTATCAAAAAAATCAGTTAAAGGTAAAAGGTGCCTCCACAAAGAACCACACATAGCGAAAAGAACTTCACGTTAATCTTCCAAACAATGAGGCTCCTCGACTGGCTCATAATCACTCTTTTTGTCCACAGTGTCAGATCGGAGTCATTGAAGGGGACACCTGAACAGATCATCATATACTCTTGTCAATCTGTGCTCAAAGGCTTCCAGTTTGGATGTGACGGTGCTCCATGGGTGTGTTCGTGCTCGTATGAGCCGCTGCTGGGGTCAATAACTGAATGTATTGAGACATACTTCAAGGGAAATAAACACAATGCTTACAAGAACTTGATCAAGAGCTGTGCAAAGAATGGTAAAATCGATCTGACCCTGGATTACATACGGAGGGCTAACCAGAATGCCACAAGTTATATTGTTTCACCAAAGGACGATGGGTTCAACGCTGACGAGATTCATTATGTTCCAATATTGCCTCTTGAATCCGAGGTATCAATTAAAGCCAGAGATTATAGAGCATTTTTGGGTAACATTGATGATTCACAATACTTTGGTGTGGTGATAAACTTATACTTTGTTGGGGTCTTGTCATTGTTTGCCATTTCCAACTGGATCAAGAAGAACTCAAGACTCAATAATAAATTGATTGGTAACAACTTGAACTTCTTCAGATCCTATGTATCACTCCCGTTACTCTCTGGTCGTCATTATCAACCATATGAGTATGCCAAGGGTTATACATCATTACTACCAACGAATGTAGAAGGTCTTGTTTTAGCTGGGTATTTCCTCCTCCATACTGTTGCATTGTTTGCGAACATTAGGCTTTATTCATCAAACACAATTTTTGGTGATAATTTAATGGCACAACTGCTGAGATATGTTGCTGATAGATCTGGTATTTTATCATTTACTCACTTCCCACTAATTGTTCTATTTGCAGGTAGAAACAATCTTTTGATCAGCTTCACAGGCTTACCATTTAGCTCGTTTATGATTTTCCACAAATGGATAGCTAGAATCATGTTTGTTGATGCATTTATTCATACTGCTCTTTATAGCGTGATAATCTATGCAGCTGGGACTTTTAAGTTATATTTACCTGAAGTCTGGTACCAAACTGGTGTCATTGCATTTGTTGCCGGTGCTGTGATCTTGGGCTTCGCCATCCACAATTTCAGGGCCAAGTTCTATGAGTTTTTCTTATTGACCCATATAATTCTTGCCTTTGCATTTTTTATTGCCTGTATTTATCATTGTGCCACATTTGGTTGGTTAGATTGGATCTATGCATCATTGTGCTTCTGGGCTCTTGATAGAGCCCTAAGATTGGTTAAGTTATACAAATTTGGTGCTCCCATGGCTGATATTGAGTTTATTTCTGATGAAACTTTCAAAGTCACAGTTAAGAGACCTTCAGATTGGCAACCATATCCAGGTTGTTTTGTCTACATCCATTTCCTACATCCAACAGTCTTTTATCAATCGCATCCATTCACTATTGTTGATTCCATTTTGAATGACCAAGAGGTTACTATTTATATCAAGGCTAAAGAAGGACTAACAACAACTGTGTTGAGTTTAATCAGCCATGGAAAGTCCTCAATGAGAGTCTCGTTAGAAGGTCCATATGGTAATCAATCCCCAGCAGATAGCTTTGATAATGTTATCTTATTTGCTGGTGGTAACGGTATCCCAGGTCCATTCTATCACGCTGTTCATTTGGCTCATACCCCATTATTACCAAAGAAAAGAATAAGGATGATCTGGGTGATCAGACAAGTTGAAACTATTAAGTGGTTTGAAAAAGAATTGAAGCGATTAGCCAAAACAAACATCGAATTTGATGTTTATATAACAAGGAATTTCAACGAGAAGGATATTCCAAGAATACCTCTATTAAGTCAGTTTAATGAGTACATCACTTTCCATTCTGGAAGGTCTCCTAATGAAAAGATTCTATTTGATGAATTTACAAATGCTCAGGGATCTATTGGGATTGTCACTTGTGGTCCTCCAATTATGTGTGATAATATTAGAGATTATGTGTCCAAGAATCTAGACCAATGCAGATATAGAGTTGATCTATTTGAGGAGTTACAAGTTTGGTAGTTATGGGTTATAGTTACATATTATGTTCTATCTAGGGCCAGTTGGGAAATTAATTTAATGAATCTATTTCTTTGATTTTTTGTCACCTTTAGCTTGAACAGGTTTCTTGTAGATAGTAATATAGAACAAGATGAAAAGGACCAAGTATGATGACAAGATAGCACAACCAGTGGCTGCGGCGAATGGAGTACCGTAACAGGTACCCATGTTTGGAATATTGATACCCAATTGTCTTGAATATTTCTCAGCGTAGAAAGTGTAAGTGGTAAAGTAGACAAAGATCAAGTCCAAAACAAATTGTAAAATTTGTAATCTAGTGATCCATTGTTTCCACCAGACTCTGATACCTCTAGCAGCTAAGAAGTAGTACCAGTACATGACAACGTGAACACCCAAGTTCAACAAGATTGGAACCCAACTGACAGAGGTTTGACCGTTTAATTGGATGTAACATAGCAAAGCGGTGGCACCGTGGTGGTAACTGTGTAAGAAAATAATCTTCTTTTTCTTAACAACTAGGAAAAAAGTGTCGATGAATTCAATGTATTTGGTCACATAGTTCAAGAAATAGATGGTGACCACTTTTTGATGCCAGACAGAAGGGGAACAGACGGTGAATAGGATACCATTTTCAACCAAGACAGGTAGGATTTGTTCGAATAGCAAGACCAATAGAGTACCAGAGATGACGGTTAGAGTCAAGTTGTGCAATTGGAATAAAAAGTTCAACTTCAAAGCAGGTAATTTCTTGAAGATCAATTGACCAAAGGTGATGATGAAGTAGTAGGCACCAATAAAGATGGCAACTTCCTTTGGAGTGGATAAGATCGTTTCACCTTGGACCCATTGGAACTCTTCCGGGACGAATTTGCCCCGGGTGGCCTTAGCCACCAAAGTATTAAACACTGGCCATAAGTGTAAACCAAAAGGTCTCTCGATAGATGGGACCTTGAAGTCGACAAAGTCTGGGGTGTTGCTGTTCAAAATGTTCAAGTAGACAGGGACCTTGTCCTGGACAGTGGCCAATAATTCAGCAGCCATGGTTGGAGATTGGGGAACTATGGAGAGTTGGAGTCTGAAAAGGGGAAAAAGAAAGAGAATTTTTTGTGTTTATTTCACTTTTTTTTGGGCCTTCGACATGTATTTTTTTTTTTTTTTTTTTTCTCGTGGATTTTTTTCTTTCTTTTTTTGTTGGAAAAAGAATTTTGTTTAAGCAAAAAGAGAGAAATAAACAAATTTGAGTGGCGCAAAAATGAGGCGTATTTATGTGTTTTTTTGAGAACAAAGGCTTAAATTGGTATTTGTTTCTTCTCAAAAAGTCAGTCATTTACCAGTTTACCCCTCCTCGCTGTCCCCGCAGTTTTGCCTGTTTTTTTGTGTGTTTTACTCAACATTTCCTCGGCTTCTCCGGGAATAACGGGAATGTTGTGAGCTAATTTGGGCCGGTTAATTCCGAGATACAGTATAAGGACCCTGAAAAGACCCTGTAACTAACTAACTACTCTTTTTTCATTTAATAATAATTCATCAACAAAACATAGTACAGCATACACTAAAGTGCAAAAAAAATCATCGCTTTTCGTCAACCTCCTTGATCTCGGACAGCTTCGTCTCAGTGGACTTGTTCGCCTTGTCCCAGAAATCCAAAGATGCAACAACATCATAACCTCTTTCGTCTTCATAAGCATACAAGATCTCTTGTGAACCCGTATGTAACAGTCTGATATTCTCACCCAAGATCACCCTCAACAGTTCTCCATTTTCCACGTTTCTAATCTCAATGAAGTTTGGTTCAAATGCTAATAAGTAAGGATACCATAATGCAAAGTTTTGTGGGATACCTTCCCAATTGATCATCCAATCTGGCCTCTTTCTCCAACCAAACTTGTTGATAAAGAATGAAAAATCTGAATAACTTAGTAAGAAATCCGAACTGATTCTATGGATCGCTAATGGTTTTAAACCTTCTCTATTGGTGATGAAATCCAATGATGTATCAGCAGGATCCAAGATGGCTTCAATTCTACCATCATTCAATGAAACAATTTCAAATCCTTTGGTACAGCCAACAATCAATCTAGTCTTTAAAAATGAAATCGACACTGGCTCTGAATTGAAATGAAATTCTCTTGTCTCATTTTTAAACTTCTTCTTGGACATCTTCTTGGAGAATGGATCAGTAGGTTCAAATACTCTAATCAAGTCTGACTTGGCTGCACAAACAAGCATCTTCCCTGCACAAACACCAACTTTGAAAAATGAAACATGCGACATAATCTCTTTACCAGTCTTTTTGTCTTGAGAAGTTAAAATCTCTAATGGCCAAGCATACAATTTCTTATCAGCAAGTGCCAACAAAGTCTGATATTCTTCTAAAACTTCCAATTGTGTAACATTAACCTTGGAAATGATCTTGATTGGTTTGGAAACAACTCTATCTTTGTTATTCTTACCAGTCTTCACCTCACTCATGAACACACCTGAATCAGTACCATACAATAATTTACGACCACCGTCATATGGAACAAGACAGTTGATCCTGTTGGACAAGTCAAAGGTTCTCTCAGCCAATGTGTTTAGAGTGAAAATGTCATTAGTTTCTCTCAATTTGGTTTGCTGTTGTTCAAGGACGGAGATCAAAGAGTCTTGAGCGCTGTTTGTGGCACCATATAACGTTAGTTCATAACCACGACGACCAATGTAACCAAATGAAATTGGATTCTTCGAGGTGTCTGTGTTTTGTGGATGGTTCAATACATGAGCATAGGAGCCCAATCTTCTCATATATGGTCTCAGGTTTGGCATTTCTTCTGTGGCTGACAAGAATAACAATGGCAATGGGATTGGCCTTTGGAAAACCTTGTGTTGTTCTCTCTTGTTGATGACCTTGACACGGACAAATAATAATACATGATCTAATAGATAGACCTGTATATCACCTTGGTTGTCTTTGTCTTGGTTTCTCTTCTTCAATGGAGCAGTGTACAAAATCTTTCTGTTTTCAGCACCTAGTTTCAAGTCAACATATTCACCAGGTCTGAATACCAGCCTCTGCTTCAATAATATCAATGCATGTCTATCTTCAGCCTTACCAACTTTGATGTTGATTCTTTCTAACAAGTTCTTGATCAATTCAGAGGCCTTCTTCAAGTCTGGTAAGTCAATTGAATCCTCTTTAGTAGCCTTGATGATATCCTTCAGTAACAAGTTATATCTCACAGTACGTGTAGTAGCCTGTGACAAGTAAGAACTGATATTCAACCTGTTGGATTCTGGTAATCTTTCAGTTTCTTCAATGAACCTCTTGAACAACGGGTTAGCAGCTTTCTGTCTTTCTAGTTCATACTTAGCAAAACATTGACCAGCATTGTAGGAAATGAAAGGTTCAAAGAACGGAATGAATTCTAGGAATATATCACCAATGTTTTCAACAACTGGTTTGGCTTGTTGTCTTCTAATCAAGACATCTCTAAATCTAGTATTAACATTCAAGATATCAACAACATTGAAGAACACTGTTCTAATGAACTTCTCACGTTCATGAATTGGAATGATGTTTGATTCTCTCAATGGAATGATCCAGTAGTCACGTAAATACTCCATGTTTCTAACAAAAGTACGTTCAGTAGCAACCACTTCATAAATCAGTTCTTGACGTTTAATCTCATGTTTGTCCAAGGTGTCCAATAGTTGTTGAGGAACTGTATGTGACCATAGCTGTTTCTTCTCTTCTTCATCATGTAATGATGCGTGTGATTCATTTCTCTTCAACCCACCTTGTGGTTTCATGTTTAGTCTGGCTTGTTGTTCTAATCTTCTTGGACAAGCGATGGAGTAACATAGGGCATCCCTTGTACAAGTTGGTGAATAGCACTCTGTAAGTAAAGTGAAAACACCATTAACTTTGTGATTAACTTCAACAGGACCTGAAGGTTGTGGCTCTTTACCTGGAGAATACTGAGAGTCTGCAGCTGTGGTGTTACTTGAGAATGAATTCATTCTGTCCAACTGTGTAGAGGATGTATCAGTGGCATTGACATAAACTTCATCGAATTGATAAACTTCATTGTTCGAATCTCTTAATCTGTGTTCATAAGTGACATCATGAAAGAATTTTTGAGCATCCAGAGCACGGCCTAGTAGCAACGCAAGATTTCGGTCTGTAGTTCTGATGATGTATGAAATGGCATCAACAGCATCAGAACCAGTGAAGGAGTCTCTGTACTCTAACCCATCTTTGTTATGTTGTGATAGAACGATTATTCTCTTGAACAATGTGGCAACTCTTGAAAGCATAGCAGGGTAGACCTTTGGAGGTTTAGCTGCAGATGATACCATGGTTCGAGATGAAATGGAACCATGACTGGATATCCGGTTTGCATTCAGAGACGAGCTCGATGAAACTCTTCTCGACTTCCCAATGGAGGAGAAACTTCTTGTTTTGGCTCCAAGACTAGAAGAGCTACCGTTGCTGATTTCAAACTTCTGTGGGATGATACGGTTGCTTGACGTCTTCTTGGTCAAATCTTTCGAATGGTGTTTGGTGTGACCCGTCTGGGCTTGGAGGTTATCTGAACTTTTAAAGCTTCTGAATGGATTTGATGTCAAGGACATGGTTCTGTCTGGAGATGGTGGAACATTGTTGTTCTGTGATGGAAATTGAGGACTGGACAAGTTTGGTGATGTGACATTTCTCGAGCTCCTGTTTAGCAGATTAAAGCCTTGCTGAATGATCGGACTTCTCCCTTGGTACTTTGTCTGTGTGTTGGTTTGTTGATACCTCTGAGAAACAGGAGCACTGGAAGGATCCGTGGTGGTGATAGGTTGTAAACGAAGCTTTGAGTTTGATGGGGTTGGATCTTCTTTGCTCATCATCTGTGGTGGCAAAGGTTGGCCCTTCTGTTCATAGCCCGGTGTGATGTTCAGTGAAGATGACGATGATGCGTGTTGTTGGCGGTAAGGGCCAGGTGGCTGGGGAACAAAGCTACCTTCAGAGACAGGACGCTGTTGTTGCTGTAGATTAAGCTGCTGCGGTTGATGTTGAGGGTATGACTGACGTGGCTGCTGTGTCTTGGTGGGCTGTGGAGGCATTCCAAACACTCTGGTGACCTCGCTGGGATTATGGCCATCAATTGGAGACTGTGGTGGAGGCTTTCTGTGATTAGGCTGTTGTTGATGGAGCTGCTGAGGCTGCTGCTGAGGCTGGGAGTATTGCTGATGCTGCTGCTGCTGTTGTTGTGGTTGTTGTTGTTGTTGTTGTTGTCCGTACCCTTGACCAAAATGATTAGGAGGCTGATGTGGAGCCGGCACTCTCGTTTGTCTCTGTTGATCCTGATTCAAAGTCAGGTTCTGCTGGACTTGGTTGCTCAAGCTGTTCACTTGGACGGCTCTTCTAGGGTCCAGTGTTGGAGACTGATTGTTTACAAAACGGAATTCATCATTTGGATCCAGCCCGTCGTTAGGTCGTCTGGAGCCGAAAATGTCACTGAATAGGTCAGCTCTGTCCAAGTTTCCCTGATTAGACATATTTGGAGAGTATATGGATGTGTGTGACGGTAATCTATCAGTTTAGAACGGGGAATATGAGATGAGAGGCTATTCAGTAAGCTGTAAGGAACATCCAATTGAACCGGAGCAGAATCAACGCTTTGATAAATATCCCTCAGCAAGGGAAGTGTAGTGAGTTTGAAAGGGACTGAAATTCACCGGCTAATACTTGTGTGTAGAACGGTGGAGAAGCCAAGTCAATTGAGATTTGAGAACAATCTATCAACTAATGATGAGCTAATTAGCCTTTTAGTGCTGAATTTAACCAAATTTTGTACCAATGACCTAAATAGTCGCAGAAAACAACGGAGTGAGAACCGGTGTAACAGACGCTGATGATTCAGAAAAGAGCCTAGCCAGATCAGCGATTATTAGGCTTGTGGACTAGCTTAGCTTCCTGTTTTGATTGAACATTTCACTTAAAAGTTGATCGAAATCGCAAAGGTGAAATTTAAGGACGATAGAAGTCGGAGTTTTCATTGTCACGTGATACATAAAACTGAGATCCGACTTTATTCTCCAAAAATTGGGAAAACGATATTAAGCAAGACCGAAAAAGGAGGCTTTAAATGGCTGAGAGGGTCAATCAAATTAGCAGTTCTATCACCTCTGTTGAAGATGCCAGTATGTGCAATTTGACTCGGAGTTTGTGTTTCCCATATCGGTATACTAATACATGAAATTTTCTAGGCTTATCATTCCACTTTTTTATCAGATCCAGCTCAAAATGAAAGATTAATTGGTAACTTTTCATTGCTACCACTAAAGACCAGATTCAGAGGCCCAGCTTATCAATCTGAATCCGATTACGATATTATTGATGAGGTGCTCGATTTGTTCAGAGCCAATTCCTTCTTCAAGAACTTTGAGATCAAAGGTTCAGCTGATCGTGTTTTGATTTATGGTATCTTGTTCACTTCGGATTGCTTGTCCAATTTAACCATCAACACGTCTGCCTCTGAAGCTAACAAGATCCTAACCAACCTGTCATTGGACAACTTTGCCGTTCCAGGTGATGGTAACTTCCCACTGAATTCCTTATACTTGCCGCCAAGAGACAGGGCCGAATATGACCTATTGAAAGGTTACTTGACACAATTCCGTCAAGAACTAAGTGCAAGATTGATACAGAGAATTTACAAGGAAGATCCAGCGAAGCCAAGCAAGTACTGGCTGTCCTTCACAAGAAGAAGGTTCATGAACAAGAGCTTATGAGAGGGCTATAATCCAATGTGGTATAAACGGGTGTGTTTTCTTTATGAATATACCTGGTTGTATATTATCAAAAGTTACAGAATGAATACATGAATGGAAAACGTGTAACGGTAAGTGAGTTGGTACTTTTGCTTTTCTCGTTTTTGATTGTTGTATGGGGAAAAGATAAATTCAATTCAATAGTATGCTGTGTACGCTAGAATCAGAGTCCGTTTATTAAAAGTATCGTCTCATCGCCAGTGGTGCTCGTGTAAAGAATCTGCCCCTCACAACGGTTTCCTACTGGATAATTGATTATAGGGAATAATTGTCCTGGGGTGCAATACATGAAGAGAGCCACAAATACATCAGCATCACAATATCTACGCCAAACACAATACAACAAACAACAAAATCATTATAATAAAAGCAATTCGTAAATACCTTTTTTTGGGTGTCATTAAATGATAGCGGCAATATCGCTAACGCTAATCAGTGGGTGCTCAAACTTTGTTTCAACTCCTTCTATTCTCTATAATCCTATAATCTATGCATTTTGTTTGGAGTTGAGCAGCCAGCTCAGTGATGTGTTCACTTAGATGAACTTGTATGGCCTCTTTGGAGCGACAGGTTCTTTCTTGTTTTGGTTCACAAAGGCAAAGTCAACATTGTCACCAAATAAGTTGAAGCTGAAGTTGTACTTGTAACCAGAGTGAGCTGGAGTAACAGTAGTGGTAGCGGTAGAAGATTGTTTAGTGTCGTTTCTGATGAAGGAGAACATTGTGATTTGATTTGATTTGATCAGTGGTTGATGACTCTATTGTTAAGACAAGACCTTAAAACAAAGGATCCTTAGGGGTTTTATATGTCACTGTCCTGAATTTCTTCTTTTCAACGGCTGGAAAAACTGATTTGCTTTTTTTTTCCAGGGTGCATGATCATATGCAGAGTTTATCCGAGATCCCAATACAAAAAAACAGTAAAAAGAAACGACGGACACCGAACTTCGGCAAACCAAAAAAAAAACGCAAAATTATATCATAAACGGTGACGAGACGGTTTCGATATATGGTTGGTGATTACGTCAGGCTCATTTCGTAATGGTACATCTATTTACATATCAAGCTTTCAGTTTGTTTATGAGGTCAATAGCATTTTGTAGCTCTTTCAAAGCAGTTTCTTTATCCTCATAGTTCATGGCACTGATTGCGAATTTAGCGTGTTTCTGCGCCTTATTGTACAACTCACTTGATTGCAAGAATTCATAAACATCGATCTCTTTCTTTACAGCTTTTGGCTCTGAGGTGTATGGCTTAGTTTCCGATTTTGGAGGACCAGGTTTGAAAGATGGTGTTGATGGAAGTGGGAAGTCTTTCTTGTCTTGAGGTTTACTGGAGTTGAAATCAGATGGAGCACTCGGAAGGCCAAGTTCGTCAGTTTCTGGGGCTTTTGGTTCAGGAGTAGATGATTTTGGTTTCGGGAAAGAAGTACTGACTTCAGGAAGGCCAAGGTCATTCTGTGGTTTGGTGGCTGATGGAGCAAGCTCTTCTTCTTCTTCTTCTTCTTCTTCCTCCTCTGCTTTTTCATCATCATCTTCAGGTTTTTTCAGGTCAATCTCAGGTGGATCATATTCATTTGGATCCTCACCTTTCTTGATGGTCTTGATGATTCTAGCAGCATGGAATTTAGCATACTTGATCTTTTTAGCAATCTCCTCATTTTCTTCCACGGATTTGTACAACTCCTCATCAGACTCCCAAAGCTTCAGCAGATCATAGAAATTCACAGTGGTTAACAGGTTCAACGCAGTGCTCTTATTAGAAGTATGACTCTGTATTTGCTTAAGAGCGTTATTGAAGATCTTATTAGAAAAGTTCACAACATAGGCAATACTGGTCAATTTATCACCCACAATTTCTGTATAACTTGCATTATCCTCATCCGTCTTGAAGGCTTCAATGTAATCAAGTAACTCAATGGCGAATTTTGATATGGTGTCATCTGAGGTGTGCAAGTTTTCGTTCAAGATTTGTTCAACGGCATAAAGGGTGTTAAAATAGGACATTAGCGGGTCTGCTTTTTCTAACTGGTTAGCTCTCGATACATGAGTGGAGATTTGCTTCGGTAATGTGGGTGGAATATCGGCAAATAGCATCTTAAAATGGTGTCTGAAGTGCTTAATTATGGCTCTTTGATCTAATTTAGCCCTTAAATTTTGTTATTTGGGAATTTGTGGATAGCAAAACATCCGGACACCAACAGTATAAAGTGACACAAAACGTTTTGTAGACTTTTACATTTGGTTTGAGCACTTTTGTAAGAAGTGGAAGGAGAAGACAGAGATGAATGACAAGGTTGATTAAAATATATTTACACAGAGCCTTTGGTGGTGTTTGCCCTAAAAAGAGAAGGAGCTGTAGACTGTTCAGGTTTAATTTGTAAGCGAAGTTTAGCCTTGAAACCCCCGAGTCAACCACTTAGAACTTAACGTGCCATTAATAAGCAGAATGCATAGCAAGCAAATCTCTTACAACCAATTGGCTCATGACACGAGAAATTCCCGGCTCCTGAACCAATTTCACGCTATTTTGCCAGAAAATTCCTCAACGACCTTTTAGTAATCCCCCATTTAGGACCCCGATGAGTATAAAAAAGCAAGCTAATGTCCGTATTTTAAATAAACAAGTCAATTTTGAATCCATTGAATCCAATTGAATCAAAGTAGTAGTCTTCCAAAAATGTCCCAAAAAGCCTTTGTTGTCATCGAGAGCCCAACCAAGGGTAACTATGCCAAAGTGGAAACCATTCCAATCACCGAACCAAAGGATGATCAACTCTTAGTCAAAGCCAAAGCCTATGCTTTAAACCCAACTGACTGGAAACACATCATCTTCAAGACCTCTCCACCGGGTGCTATTGTCGGCTCCGACGCTGCTGGTATCGTGGAGAAAGTTGGTAAGAACGTTAAGGGCTTTGCTGTTGGTGATCATGTCTCCACCTTCCAACATGGTAACTACTTTAAGGAAAGAGGTTCTCTAGTCGAGCACGTTGTTGCTAATCCAAACTCCACTATCAAGTACTCTAAATTGGAGGAGACCCCATTGAAAGTTGGCGAATATCCGTCTTCCACTATTAAGACTTTTGAAGGTGCTGCTTCTGTCACTTTAGGTCTTGTCACTGTTGGTTTATCATTTGCTGGTAATTTGAACGTCAAACCTGAAGACAAGGGTAAATACATCTTGATCTGGGGTGGTGCCACTGCCACTGGTGTTTTAGCTATCCAAATTGCCAAACAAGCCTTTGGTTTAAAAGTTGCCACGGTTTCGTCTCCAAAGAACTTTGACTTTTTGAAATCTTTGGGTGCCGATGTCGTTGTTGACTACCATCAAGCTGATGCCATTGAACAATTGAAGAAAGCCACCAGTGGTGAGATCAAGTACGGTCTGGACACCGTCTCCAGTGATGAGACTTTCCAACAGTTATACGATGCTACTTACGATTCAGACTCTGTCAAGTTGGATTCTTTACTATTCAAACAATACGCTGATTTGAAATTGGACGACAGAAAGGGCACTGTTGAAGTTGTCAACCCTACATTGGCCTACTTGGTTGATGGTAATGACACCACTTTGTTTGGCACTTTGTTCAAGGCTCCTCCTCAATCAACATTGGACCGTTACAACTCATTCTGGTTCAACGAGTTGCCAAAGTACATTCCAAACTTGAGACACTCCAACTTGAAGGTGTTGGAACCAGATTTTGAGTCATTCAACAAGGGTTCTGAATTGTTACAAGATGATAAAGTCTCTGGTGAGAAGTTGGTCTTTAGCGCTTAAGCTTAAGCTGATAAATTGATAAGTTGATAGGTTATGTAAGTTATGAAATAAAATATAGTGAACTCACAAGAAAGAAGTGAATTGAAGCTCGATTAATGCTCCGTAATATCCACATCTTGTTTAAAGATATTATCATTGGTACCACTATATAAGCCACTAAACCACTAAGCCACCGAATTATATCATTACTATTTCGCAACTCTCTCCCTAAGCACCCCTCGGTAGGACCCTCCCTGGACCCGCCTGTGGCCCTACCAGAAAGGGCTGGTCCCTGCCTAAAATGAACCCTTTCAGGGGGAAAAGAGCAAAAAAAAAAGAAACGTAAACACGGAAAAAAAAAAGTTAAAAAAGCAAAAATGAAAATACATAAACTTTTAAATTTTAAAATTAACATAAGGAAAGAGAGACAGTCACTCGCTTTAACCCAATTCATAGTCCTCCTTTCCCCACCTGAACTACTCCACCGTTCCCAGCTTCCATACACCGAAAAGTTCACACTTTCCCCCTCGTTCTTTCCCAATTTGGCTCATTTTTTTCAAGTTAAATACCAAATACAAACACGTGAAAAGGTCCCTCTAATTAATCCGAAAACTACGCTCATTACACTTTCCCACTTATCATGATCACCGTCCAAATCAACACCCCGAGTACGCACAACACGCAGACATTCGAGCAGGCCAGTCTCGCCAGTAAGCTAAAAGATGGCGCCTCGACCTTGGGCAATCTAATCGGAGCCAAAGAGAAGAGAAATGTCATGAAGCCCTCAAAATCCTCTGCGAACCTATCTGCCCAGGATTATGAACGTTACTTCACCGTGAAAGGTCGTGAAACATACTGGTCCTCCTTGAAGAAGCTGGTGCCGCCGTTTGACGTTAAAATCATTGTTACTTGTTTGGTGTGGTATGGTGTAAGTGCTATTTCTTCTAATATCACTAAGGAAATCTTGAAACAATTCCCACATCCAACAACTTTGACTGAAATCCAATTCTTGATCAGTACAATCATTTGCTATGCTACTTTACTCATCATCAACAACAATAGACAATATATCCCAATCTTTCCAAAGGGAACACTTCCGATCTTTTCCAAATTTCAAAACTCAAAAACAAGTTATGATTTGGTGAAACCTACCAGAAAAATCATCAAGACTACCTTACCAATGGGTGTGTTCCAATTCATTGGCCACATCACTTCACATCAAGCCACATCTGTGATTCCTGTGAGCTTAGTTCATTCCATTAAGGCCCTATCACCATTATCCACTGTCTTGGCTTATAGATTCTTATTCCAAGTAAGATACCCAATTGTCACTTATGTCACATTAATCCCATTGATGTTTGGTGTCATCTTGACCTGTTTCTCCGGCCGTAAGTCCAAGAACAATGCTGCTAACGGTGGGTTTTATAAAGGATTGATCTTTGCCTTCATTTCCATGGCTATCTTTGTCAGTCAGAACATCTTTGCTAAAAAGATCCTAACTGTGTCTGATAATAAAGTGTTGCCCTTATCCAAGAATGGTTCTAGCTCAAAGAAATCTGATGATGAAGGGGAGAAGCTAGACAAGATTACCATTTTATTATACTGTTCAGTGTTTGGGTTCTTGTTGACATTACCAATCTATTTCATCTCGGAGTTGAGTAATGAGCACTTTACATTATTCGAGATCAACACCACCGTGCTAAGCCTGTTCTTATTACACGGTGTTTCCCATTTCATTCAAGCCATGCTGGCGTTCCATTTGATTGGTGCCGTGACCCCAGTGAACTATTCAATTGCCAACATTATGAAGAGAATCGTTGTCATTTCGATGGCTATTATCTGGGAGAGAGAATCTGTCACTGGGAACCAATTCTTGGGGTTGATGTTTACAATGAGTGGGTTATACGCTTATGACAGATGGGGGATGACGAAGAAATGAGCACCTCTGATATTTATCTTCTGTTTTTTTTTTAATTTTTAATAACTTTGCATCCCAATGTTTTACTTTTCTTTTCCTTTGTGTTCGTTCTTGTTTTTAAAATAGAATATAAATATATATATACTATTGAACATGGTATAATGACTCTACATGGTTTCCCTCCTATTAAGAAGTAGTCTATTATAATCAATTAACTGTACTTTTTTTTCCGAGAGTGATACTCAATATCTCTCCCATAATTATATGAATCAACGACGCAACGTAGTCCAGATTAGTGCTTAGCAACTGGGGTTTCACCGGTTAGTTTCCCAACCAACTCCCTAGCCATATCACCAAAGCCAACCATGAAGATTGTTTGCCAGATACCTAATCCGATTCTTGGAGCAACACCTCTATACAGACCTGAAACACCGTTATTAGAGTAGATGTATTTAGCAGCACCCAAGACACTTAGGTTTTTTGGTCTATTTGGATCAGCGGTTTTTGATTGCATTTCCACTCTGATGACTTCAATAGGTTGGTTCCAAGCAGATAACCCACCACCAATAGCTGAAGCAAGGATTTTTTCAACACCACTCAGTTTATCATCATTCTTCTTACCAGTCACATTCTTGATCAAATCTTCAGCTAATCTGGATAGACCGAATCTGGACCCCCAATTGGTACATTGTCTGATGGCAACAGCATTGACACCTTTGTTGATACCTCTGATACCTTCTTTTTTATAAATCTCCTTGAACACCTGGAAGGATGTTTGTTGAGGGACACCAGCGACAGCGACTTGTTTGGCTCTTGTGATTTCCACTGTTTTCATACAAGTGCAGAACCCCATGGTCAAATAGGCTTGGACCAACCCACCAGTGATACCACCACCGATACCGGCACCAAAGTTACTAGCACCTATTCTCTTCAATTGATACTCGGTCTCAGCAGACACGAACAATAGGACAGCACCTTTGGTAGAGGCCTCAATCCAGGCCCATGGGATCAAACCTTGGTAAAAGCCCAGGACACCACCACGAGACCACACCAATTTGGCACTTTGTAACAGAGATAGTGATCTATTGGCAGCCATGGTAGTCTTGATGACTTCTAGAGGTTGACCCAGAGTGGTGACCTCGGCCAAGTTCAGACCGGCACCCAGCAGGATGTTGGAGAAGGAGACGGGTTTCTTCTTGATCTCGGTTGAGGACATTGTGGGTAGCAGAATGAGAAGACCTTAATAGTATGTTTAGTATGGGGATGATTCATAAAAGTGGAAAAATTGACCTTTTTTTTTAATCGGAGATCGGACATGTTCGGGTTAACGCTTGGAGGTGGAAGAAAGAGAAGAATTAAAAGAGTGTTTGAAAAGAGATGATGATTCTGTAGATTCAGACTTTAGGGTCTTTATGAGAGTTTGTTAGAGTAATGAAGGTTAGAGAAAAAGAGAGGAGGAAATTGCTGTGCTTATGACACTTTTGTATGTGTTTTTGAATATTTTTCCTTTCACGTTAAATATCAATGTAAAATTTAAAGACTAAGAAGCTATATCTCACACAAAGAGTCAATTGACCATGTATACATGTATAATACACAGTGCAAAGATTAATTAAAAGAGTGAATAATTCCAAAGCTTTTTTTTTTTTTTTCGATAGATCAGTTTGTATTTAAAGTTTGTGTTATATAGTTGTATTTAATTGTTTGTTTCGTATGTTTAGCTCATTGTGTTTATATCATGCTGTTGTGTCTGTTACAGTGCTGCCGTGTTTTGGAATCCTTTTTCCAGGGATGTGAGCTCACTTTGTAACACCGTATGGGTGTTGGCTCTTCCTCAACTACTAAAACTAAAAAAAAGATAACGACGCCTGCAGGACTCGAACCTGCGCGGGAAAATCCCAAAAGATAACTTTGAAAATGAAAATATTCAAGTCTTTCGCCTTAACCGCTCGGCCAAAGCGCCTTAACACAAAATTTTTAAACAATGAGAAAGACCCAGCATAAGCAAAAGATATATATATATATATATCTATATCACGTGATACTCTGGTAAGAGACACACATGAGATTTGCGAGATTATGCATATTATGCAGACCCAACAATTGTTGTATTTAGCTTATAAGGAGATATGGAAAGAAGAAACCACAAGGGAACACAGTTATTTGATACTTTAACTTTATATACATGTAATTATAGTAATTATATGGAGATGTTTTGATGCAAAAGGGTGTGTGTCTTGCAGAGATTAATACTTCTTTATTAAGGGTTCAGATGGCACATAGTTGCAAGAAACTGGAGAAAAAGGGAGAATTTAATCTACTGAGAAAGTAAGAGTGTTATATACAGCTGTAGTAGGTAGTAGACAGTGTCTATTGTACTTGTAAGTCTCTCTGATCTCGTTCATCTCTGTTCTTTGAGCAGTTTCTTGCTTAAAACGATTCAAAGAAAGAGTTCACACTTAACCCAACAGATTTTGGCACAAAACGTCTTTTAAGCAGGGAAAAAGGCAGATTTTGCATAAGATTTGCATAAGATTTTCACAGTTTTCGAGCCGGGGTTTGGCCTTTTGCAATGGAGCATTCTGATTGGCCCAGAAACTATTCCCCCTATTTTAATTTCTGTTTGTTTAATTTGTTTTATCGCCTGTTTAGTTTTGTCCAATTAACTATTGAACCCAAAAAAAAAAAAAAAAAAGAAAATATTGCATATACCGAAAAGAAAAAAAATTACAAAAGCATTCGATCTCTCTTTCTGCTGACTTTTTGATCTTTCCCACAGTCAAAGAGCACCCAGGCAAAGCACCCACGATGTCCACGTCCACGGTCACCGGCAGAAACCAACACGACGGTAACTCCTCCACCACAACCACGCAGAGATCTGGTAACGTTGCCAGCTTGAAGCAGTCCAAGAATCTAACTGCTATCGACACCTTTGGCAACGTGTTTGAAGCCCCAGACTACTCCATCAAGGAAATCTTACAGGTCATTCCTTCTCACTGTTACGAGAGAAGACTGACCACTTCCTTCTACTATGTTTTCAGGGACTTGGCCCTCTTGGCCACCTCTGCCTACATCGCCAACACTTATATCCCAACTTTTGAAAGTCAATACGTAAGAGGTGCTCTATGGGCCGCTTACACTGTGACCCAAGGTTTATTTGGTACCGGTATCTGGGTCCTTGCCCACGAGTGTGGTCATCAAGCTTTCTCGGACTATGGTTGGGTCAATGATTTGACCGGTTGGGTCTTACATTCCATGCTATTGGTTCCTTACTTCTCCTGGAAATACTCACATGGTAAACATCACAAGGCCACTGGTCATTTGACAAGAGACACTGTCTTTGTACCACAAACCACTGAACAATACAAGGAAAAGAGATTTGTGGAAAAGATCGAAGATTTGGCTGAAGATTCTCCAATTGTTACCTTGTATCAATTGCTTACCCAACAATTAGGTGGTTGGTGGGCTCATTTGACCACCAATGTCACTGGTCAACCTTATGCTGATGTCCCAAAATGGAAACACAACCATTTTGTTCCAACCTCTCCAATTTTCGAAAAGAAAGATTACTGGTTCATCGTCTTATCTGATATTGGTATCATTATTCAATCATTATTATTATACAAATTCTACCAAAGAGTTGGTACTTTCAACTTTATAATGAATTATTTCATTCCATACATGTTTGTTAACCATTGGTTAGTCTTTATCACTTTTTTGCAACACACTTCTCCAACCATGCCTCATTACGACAACTCTGAATGGAACTTTGCCAGAGGTGCTGCTGCTACTATTGACAGAGAATTACCATTCATTGGTCCTCATATCTTCCATGACATCATTGAAACCCATGTCTTGCACCATTACGTCTCCAGAATCCCATTCTACAACGCTAGAGAAGCCAGTGAAGCCATTAAGAAAGTCATGGGTAAACATTACCAACACACTTCTGAAAACATGTTTGTCTCCTTATGGAAATCAGCAAGATCTTGTCAATTTGTTGATGGTGACAACGGTATCAGAATGTTTAGAAACAGAAACAACATTGGTGTCAAAGTCCAAGAATAATAAATCCTATAGAGAGGATCTTTGGCACCTAAGGCTCTAGATTTTAGCTATTTTTTTTCTACTCTACTATATTAGAAGTTATCAACTATATGACACGGTTTTCTTTGTTTTATTTAAGAAATATATATATATATTTAGATATATATGAATGATTTATTTTGAGCCTATTACTGTATTGATGTCTCTCTCTCTCTACTTTTGCTCCTCTAAAGTGAACCCATCAACTTGTTCAGTGTTCACAAAGTCAACCAACTTCAAATTATCTATAGCCTTTGATTCATATTCTTCAGCCCATAAACCTTCAAACTTCAAGGCATCGGCAGGAGCAATGGTCTTTCTCCCATCTTTTAACACGTACTTGGTGACAGTAGTGCTAGCGATTCTTTCCTTCTTTGTACCCTCATTCAACACAAATTTGGACATTAGGAATAACCACTTATCATCCCAAGCGATAATTCTCGTCTTGATCGTGTACTTCTCAAACGGTTTGATCTCCTTCTTGAAACTTGTAAAGATGTTAGCCACGGGCACAAAAGGATATTGTTTGCTTTGGGTAGGATATTTTAAAAAGAACTTATTAAACACACTGGTCATTAATGAAGTTCTTACGATATCCAATTCTTCAAAATAACAAGAGTTGGATTTGTGCATGTAGAAATCACACTCAAAGGGGGAATTGTAACTCTTGTGAACATCGATATGGAAAGGTGATGTGATTTTGGTCTTGAATATGTTTGCAATGAATTTAGGAAAGTGTTGTTGAATGGTCAAGTTCTTGAAGATAACCCAGCCGAATCTGATGTAATAAACCAAAGGCAACGACTTGTAGGAAGACAAGAGGAATAAATAGAAGGCGTACTTGATACCAGTGGCAAACGCAGACATTATGTTAGTATAAGTTGAGGACCAATATTGGTATTTTCTTTTGGTGAGATTGATTGATATTAGCAAAAGTTTGAGTTGTTATTTCGGTACTTTGTTTTAACCGAGGATAAAGTATCTACAGGAAAATTGTAAATCAGTGTAAAATTGCATTCAACTATCACCGTTTTGTGTGGATAACAATGGTTGTTGTTCGATTCTTTTCTCCTCCTCAATTTTCTTCAACTTCTTTTCAACTTTGTTCTTACTTTGAGTCTTGACACCATGGAATTGATGAGATAATTGCTTATATGCCTCCTTTTGTGATAATTCTCTCCCATATTCATCACGATACTTCAGTTTGATTTCGGGCTTGTAATTCGCCAATTTGGCATTGATCTCCTGTGGATCTTGGATATCTTTGAAACTGTCCAATTCTCTCTGTAAGATCTCTGCTCTTTCCTTTTTTGTCAGTCTTGTGAAATTGGAATCCCGTTGGAGTTCTTCCTCATGAATTCTCTTTGAGATTTCTAATTGGATACGATCCAAGTCTTGTTTCTTTAAAAGTTCTTGCTTGGTGCGTTCTTGCTCGACCTCCTCAGATGTCTTCTCTTTCACAATATGCTTGGATCTTAGGAAGCCTAATGTGGCCGCTAGCCCACCTGAAAAGTTGATATTCTCTTCTTCAGCTTCAACTGCGGTATCATCATGCTTCCTTGGATCTTCATCTATAGCTTCAAGAATAACAGGAGCTTCAATTGATTCTTGAACTTCTTCAGTGATAACTGGTAAAGGTTCCTCAACCTTCTTGATCGAACTCAAAAACTCGGTATTCTCATCAATGATAAACCCAACATCATTCTTTTCAACTTCCATCCTGTTCTTCTCGTCATCTTTGATCTCTTGCGCCAACTCTTCAGGAGTTTTCTTCCTATTCTTCTTCATGTTCTCCAGCCTTTTCAATGACAATATGGATTGTAATTCAGAATCATCTTGAATTGTATCGTCTTGATTCTTCAAATCCACTACTTTTAGCACAATATCACCATCATCATCTTCAATTTGTCTCTTTCTTGATGATGAGTTGGACGATTTCTTTTTCAATTTCTTCATCTTGATATGCTTGGCTTTAGCATAGTCTTCCGCTTCTCCTTCTTCTCCTCCTTCTTCTTCACCAGAATCAAGACTAAAGAAGATCCCCTTCGACTTGGTGTCTTCGAGTTCAGGTATTTTCTCTTGTCTAGTACCAAGTTTGATATCATTATTCAGCAGAAAATGATCGTCATTATCACCTTCACCTAATTCTTCATTATACTTATCCATTAAATGTCTTTCCTCACCATTAGCACTGTACCTATCTGTCTTCAACTTCCTTGCCAGGTCAGCCTTCAGCCTTTTATCCTTATTTAACAGCTCAGATTCTAATTCTTCATCCTCATTGTCGTCATTGATATCCTTATCCTTCAATGTTAAGATAACATCACCATCGATATCATTGAATTCATCCAATTTATGTTTCACTTTCAGCCCACTAAAAGAATCAACATCTTGTATAGCTACCCTCTGTCGTATCTTCTTCTTCTTCTCTCTCGTTGGTCTTTGGATCTTGTTTAGCCAATCATCTGTTTCTTCTTCTTCATCGTAATCAAGGATGCTTTTGCCTTTGTTAACTTTCCTTCTCTTCAGGGCCTTATTCTTTGCAACTTCCAAGTTTTGCTTGATCTTCTCCTCTCTATCAGCCTTGGACTTCTCAGTTTGATATTCCTCTGTGGTCTGCTGGTGGCTCTCAGTTGGTTCATCAACTATTGGTTTCAATCCAAGTGAGATACGTAGTTTGTTAGTCTCGCTTAAGGATATGGATTCTTTGGATACCGATGCCTCTGTAGGTTGTTCAATGGGTATTGGCTTCAGTCCCAAAGAGATTCTAATCTTGTTCGTCTCCTCTATGGTAATAGACTCTTCCGACATAGTGCAATCTGGCGAAAATAACCACAATCAAACCAGTTTTGTTCTTTGTTTTTTGTTCTTTATTGTTTCTATAGCTATAGATTTTTCGTATGGTTCGAAATCCGGTAAGGGCCACATCTCATCGTCTATAAACTTCAAGTAATAAACTACAAGCAAAAATTTCTAAAACAAAACATTTTTATAAAAAAGAACAAACTTTATATAATTAGTGATATAACATAATGCAATGGTATGTCCATGTTCACCATAGGACTTTTTTTTAATTTGACTTTCGGTTAATGTAAAAAAGTGACTGCATGGAAGCATATTAATATAAAAAGAATAAAACACAAAGGGCTAATTTACAGGGTTAGAAATGATGGAATCATAATGATGAATGGCGGAGGCGATGATGGTGTAAAATGGATCTAATCTTTGTTCTTCTTAGATTTCTTTTCTTTCTTTTCCTTCTTCTCTTTCTTCTCCTTCTTGGATTTCTTTTCCTTCTTTTCTTCATCTTCATCTTCATCATCTCTCTTACGTTTCTTATCCTTCTTTTCCTTCTTGTCCTTCTTCTTGTCCTTCTTTTCCTTCTTCTTCTTCTTGTCTTCGTCTTCTTCTTCGTTATCAGATTCGTCATCAGAGTCAGCAGCCTTGGTTTCAACAGCATCGGCATCAGCATTGTAAGCTTGGGCTTCAGTGATTTCAACCTTCTTGTTTTCACGAACAATCTTTGAAGTGGTTCTTAGATCTCTACCTTCTAGGGCACTTAGACGAGCTTCAACCTTAGCTCTGACATCTAAACCAATTTCACCTTCATCATCACGGTCTTCAGCAAGGGCATCATATCTTAGGGCAACAGCAGCTTTAGCGGCTAAAACTCTAGCAATCTTACCTTTGTTACGACCAGAGGCTTGACCAACAAGGGAAGCATGGTATAACAAACCGTATTTTGGTGTATCGTGTTTAGTTTTCAAAGCTCTGAATAAAGCCTTTTCAGCACCCAAGATTTGGATGGTAGAAGCTGGGGCCTTAGCTAATGAGATTAAGGAACCAGAGTGGGCAATTAATCTAGCACCGACTAATTCACCAACCAATTGGGTCAAGTTTGGAGCGATAGCTTTCATTCTTGAAGATAGATAGTTTGATAATTTTTCTCTATAAGCAGCAAATTCCACAATTTGTTCAGCAAGAGCCTTAATGTTGATTAAATCAATATCAGTGATTTCAGTACCCATGGAAACTTCAGCAGCGGTCTTAACTCTTTCTTCAGCATCTTCTGGCAGGATTTCACTTAGATCGGTTTCATGAGCATTGGCTCTAATACCCATAGTCAAAATGATTCTAGCATAAGCAGTTGAGTCGGTAATAATCTTAGCCAACTCAGGGAAATGCCAGCCGTACCATTCTTTACATCTCATGGCGTAGGTGTTTAATTCTTTGTCCAAGTCATCTAATAGGGCAATGGCTTGAATGATCATGGTATCAACTTTATCAGCAGAGAATTTCAATTTATGACGACCGATGGAATGAGCTAAACCTAAAGACATCTTGGATAGATCATTGTCAGATAAGCCTGGTAATAATTCTGGTAAATGTTCTCTAACGGCTCTGTATAAATCTAAAGTGACGGCATCGGAAACAACGTTGAAGTTTAGACCTAGTTTGTTAATAGCATTGGCCAACTTGGTTTCTGAAACGACTAAAGTGGTCTTCTTATCAGATTTGACATCGTCTAGCAGTTTTTGTAGTTGTGATGAGACTTTCCCTTCAATTACAGAGTTGACTTCTTCTAAAGCATTAGCAGCAGAGTTAAACTTGGAGAAGGCTGAGACTTTGAATTGTGATAAAACTTTTTCAGTTGTGTTCAAGTCAGAGATCAAACTGGATGATTTGTAGATCTTTTTGTCAGAGGCTTTCAACAAAGCATAACCAGCAGCGGTTTCTGTTAACACGTAAGCCATCTTTTGTGAATATGCGAAGAAAACAAGAAGAAAAACCTGGTCTTGAAGTGATCGATGCTCTCTTCGCTTTACAATTTTTTTCTTTTGAAATTTTTTTTCTGGTAAAAAAAATTTTAACATTCGCCAATTTACGAAAGAATTTTGGCACAGATTCGCGAAAGATACTAGATCCAGCCGACTTTCGTGCAAATATCGCAGATTTACGGAAGGCATTACCTCATAAAGATGAATACGCGAAATACAATCTCAGTTTATGCAAATATTTCCAAACAAGGAAATCGTACGAAACAGGAATACCCGAAATGGGAAGTGGCGAAAAAACATCACATGCCAAATGACACAGTATGGCGCAGTTTTTCGCCATTCGTTAAAGAAACAAAAAAAAAATAACAAAATGTACTGTGAAACTTATTAAACACTTCTTTTAACCGGATTTTACTCACAAATTAACGATTTGCCACCCTTAAAACTCGTATTCCACTTTGATTTGGCTTCTAGAAACTCACAGAAACCATGTCTGCCTCTTCAGCTCTACCGAAACCAACCGAGCTGACCAACAGAAAGCTATCAAAAGATGAACATGACACGGTAACAGTGACCACTATTGATAACCACAGTTCCTCCTCTTCCTCTGAATCCGGCGATCAAGACGAACTAGAACTACCCACCACTAGAACCGAAGAAATCAATCCTGCTTCAAAGAAACAAGACCACCATGAGTTCTTAACGGCCCATACAGTATTTGGCGACTACATTCGGAAACATGAAATCCCAAGGAAAGTCTTTCATAGCTCTATCGGGTTCATCACCTTATATCTATACACTATCGGCGTTCAAAAGGAGTCATTCCCTGTTCCCTTTCACGTCTCATTTAGTATCATCTTCTTAATAGACCTATTAAGATTCAGATCGACTAGATTCAACTATGCATATTGTCAAGTTTTGGGATTTTTGATGAGAGATAAGGAAGTTGAGAGTTACAACGGTGTCTTATGGTATTTGTTAGGCTTGGATTTCGCATTTTCATTTGGTAAAAAGGACACTGCGGTGCTAAGTGTGTTGTTATTAAGTTGGTCCGATACTGCAGCTTCCACTTGTGGTAGAAGATTTGGTTATTTGACTCCCAAGTTAGCCAGAAACAAATCCTTGGCCGGTTCTATTGCTGCCTTTGCCGTTGGTATCATTGCAAGTTACTTATTCTACGGTTACTTTGTCCCACACTGGAGTCAATTTAACAGACCTGGTGATATTTATTGGACTCCTGAAACAAGTTACTTAAATATTCATACCATGTCATTCTTAGCTGGGTTTGTCGCAGCATTATCCGAAGGTATTGATCTATTCAATTGGGACGACAACTTCACCATTCCTGTCTTATCTACTATCTTCTTCTATCTTGTGATTACCATTTTTCACAAATAATCATCAAGGGTTATATTTGGTTCTTGACTAATATAACATTTTCCCATTTTCTACCATGAGCATGCATATATTGATTTCACTAGCATTTTTTTATCAATACAAACCATTCGTTTGTACTGCCTTCTATTTACAAACTATAGATAACTGAGGAACTTTTGTTTAATACATAATTATTCGTTTACTTGAAGTACAGTACTGATTCTCTTCAAATTTCTTCGACATATTTATATCAATATGAAAACTAATAATACAAAGCTGTTTTCTGTTTCAATAAACACCATTTCATTAATACCAATAGATTATATTTTCAGTTCCTTATACACAAAAATAACACATTTAGTAGAAAGTGGTTGGACGTTTTGGAGCGAAAACTTGTTTGGATTTGGTCAAACGGTGTGGTAATGGGAATTTCAAGTCTTTGGTCAAGAATTGTTTGACGTATTGACGTTTGACATCGTCAGTCTTTTCTAATTCAACAACCTTTAAGATATGGATTGATCTAAATCTGGCTCTGTGACGAGCAGCTAAATCTTGGTATAAAGTTTCAACGGCACCAACTCTGGTAACATCTCTGAATTCTTTGTATAAGTTGTGAGTACCAGATCTTGAGTCGTAACGGACCCAGATACCGAAGTTCTTAACCTTGGTTGGGTGAGCTTCAGAGATAACGTTAACTGAAACAATTTCACCAGAAGCTCTCTTAACTTTGTGTAGCTTTTGTAAAAAGTACCAGTAACGAGATTTAGCAATGACTTCGTTAGAAGCAAAGATTCTCATACGGTATAATTTTGGTTCTGGAACTGATTCAGTTGGTAAACGACGACCAATAACTTGATATTCGTTAAGACGAGCCACTAAGAATATTTGTTAGTAAAAACTGGGTCATATTTGAAAGACATATAAGTGCTTGGGGGATGCAAAAACCTGGATTTTGATTCAAATAGAAGAGTCTGGAGTGAACGTACTGGTGTTTTTGAGATTCTTTTGTTCGTTTGATATGATGCGTTGGTTGTGTTGGTTGAAACTTGAGTTGGGAAAATTTTTCTAAATCTTTGAATCAAAATGGAACGAAAGTTTGACGTTAATGGATACTCATTAAATTAAAATATGGATACCTCATTGTTCGCTCTTTTGACTTTGACACTGTTATGCCACTTTTGAGCGTTGATACTTAGGATGGGGCACAATACACTTGGGTTACTTCAATGTAGACTTTGACATGATTGAAATGGAGCCTTGTAAGGGCTAAACTTGACGGATAACTCATAGACTCATTCGGTGTATCTCCATTCTTTGATCTCCAGGGCACTTATTCCTTCATGGCGACTCACTTTTTTTCTATGATGATCTTAAACTGATGGATATCTCTATTAAAAGTAGTTTGTTACTTTTCACTTTTTCAGTTTTGAAAAATGTTTGTGGATGAGACAGAATTTTCAATTGGTGTCCGGATGTTTTCAGTTTTCTGTATGGGAAAATTTGGAAGAAAAGTTTGTGGGACAACAGCCCTAATAAAAAGTCACGTGAATGGAAAACTACAAATCTACAAAAACCCTAACATTGAACACTAAAACTGATGGCAGTAAGTATATTGATTGTTTTCAAAGTATTCAGCAAATCAATGGATATCAGCAACTTGTCTATCAGAATGGTTCAGTTGGCTTCAATAGCTGGGGCTTCTTGGCTGGCTCCAGCTTCTATTGGGTGCTCTTCAGTAGTAGCAGCAATAACTTCAATCTTCTCCGGGACATCTTGGGTTTGAGCTTGAGCTTCTATTTTAGAACCAAAGACATGATTCCAGACATCAACAGTGCTAACCCAAGCTTCTTCAGCCAAGTCTATGGATGAGTTGTAAGTGGCAGCAATGGAAGTGCTAATGTTCTTCTTTTCTTGCTTGTCCAAGTTCTCATTAAAAACATCAATAGCATGTTGAGTGTAATTGCATGGGATCATCACAATTTCTGTCACTTTGTTATGAATAATTGGTACTGTACGTTTGGCCAAATCAAGGGACAACCACAAGTTTCTTTCAGCCTCACTGGAGTAATCTCTTGAAACAGGCTTTTCTGTTGGTTCATAATTTTTGACAGTGAATTCGTCAATAGCACCATTAATAGGTCTGAAAACTGGATCTAATGAGCTTCTTAACAATGGTTTACCTTGAGTGTCATAAATGTTCCTGTTATAGTAATTTCTGAAATCATGGACACTATTCTTGGTTGGTAAGATGATGTTGTTCTCAATTGTATCACATGTAGCTTGAGTGACATTCGAAATGACTTTTCTGGTTTCAATAAATGGCTTTTGAATAGCGGAACCGACACTTGAGTAACTAGTGGTTTGTAAACATGGAACTGTTTTATCAATGGTTGATAATGTCTGATCAGCAAAGGAATCGCAGGTTTCAACAACTGGTTTGATGATTGGTTGCTTCAAAACAAAACCGATGGTTGGCTCAGCAATGTAAGAAGTAGTACCCTTGACACCACTGACACCTGGGATAAAGTCCACCATCTCAATAGTTTCTTTGATCAATGGATATGTCATCAAATGAGCAGCAGTGGCCGATGAAACATCTGCTTCTGTGACAGGATTCTGTGGTACCGGAGTTTCAGCAGCAATAGCATCATCGATGTGCTCATCTAATGGCTGTGTGACTTCTTGGACTGGTTCAGTAGGTTGGGAAACGTCAGGCTCTGCTTGAGCTGGCTGGGTGTTCTTTTTAGAGTTGAAAATAGACATTGATTAGCAAGAATGGTAGAATTAAAGAAGTGTTAGCTCACTGAAGGAACTGATTTGGAAACTTTTCAACTCGAAAGACGTGATGAAGTTTTTGAAGTATCCACAAATTACAAGTTTCTTTGTGGTTTGGTTGTGAAAGTGACACAAAAACAGAGAGGATCTGTTGTTGTCTAGGATATAATGTAGGGAGACCACACGAGCGAGGACATAACTAGACACCACTGGATACAACTGGACACCAAGAACGCGTACAAATCAGCAATAATTACCATATTTGATCATGTTTAGCCTTTCAAATTGATAAAGATATTCTGCTTATCATCAAACATGACCTTATCCTTGTGTGTCCCCAACCAAATTCAGAAAAAAAGAAAAGGTCGGAAACGTTGTTGTGGAAACCAGAATAGAAAATGAAAAACCAATAAACCCTCCAAAACAAAGCAAACTCCGAGTTCTAAAGCATTATCAGAGTGTTCAAAGGTAACTCTAAGTTTACAATAACGAGGACCTCGAATCGATTACATTGTGACGCGTCCTTCAATTAGACACATCCCCATAGCATTTCACCCCGCTTGTCGTGTAATTGTTTACCTATTTGTCATTGTAAGTGTCTTGATATCGATACGTAACAGAGATAAGGCAGAAACAAGGCAGAAAGAAGGCAGAAACAAGGCCCCCAGAGACAGGCCACTCCCCCACCAACAAATACATAAAACCAAGAGATGAGTCTATCCGAGGGAAAGCTTGAAGTCATCACTCCACAAAGGAAGGATACACTGGAGCTGGTTCTTTCAATTATCAACCAAGATGTCACGAATAGCACTCCAAGATTGTTGCCCAACGAAGATATATCTGATGATAGCTCCAGAATAGACTTATCGGAAGCTTCGTTTTCTGAAAGTGATGCAGAGACCAAGATCGAAGACCTCCTGAACTCATCTGACACCAACACTCTGCTGGATACACTGAAGCTGAAAATCACCCCAGATCTCGACCTGACAAGTGAGGACCTGGTCAAGATCACAGAGACACCACTACAGAATACAAACATACTTGACGAGTACCCATTATTTCAGCATACTTTGCCGAATCTAGAGATAATAGAAAATGAGACTAGACTGTCAACACCAGAAAAGTTGAATGACAAAGAGAACTATCCCATCTCCATGAGAAAAGGCCTGTTGGCAGAGACTAAAGATCTGTCTCCCATCAGTAAGAAGATGCAAACATTCCAAAACACAAAGAGCCGAATCCCTCTTCCAATGATACAACCTGTTGGTGTACGACGCTCCAAAAGATTGCTCCAACACAACATAGAAAACAGAGAGAAATGTATACCAAAGAAGATAACAGGTGCGTTGAAACCAGCTATCAGACAAGAGAAACCAAGTCTCAGCTTCATGGTTGAATCGTCATCTGGTCAACTGCATGAAGCCACCAAATATGCAACAGAGATCAACGCTGGTAATGGTGAAGGAATACCGATCCCAAAAAATCACAGAGAGCTGGTGACTATTCCTGTCAGGAGTTCACGTAATGTAGCAAACAAGGAAGCATTAGTAAGAGCAATAAGAATTGAAGCAGTTGAAAAACGCGATACCACTGTTGAGGTTGGGTTTTATACACAGGCTCAGTCCAAGAAATACTTTGGAACTTCATCACCAAATAAAATCCTAAAGACGTCGTCAACAGGGACAAATGCTGTGAAGAAAAAAATGAAGAAGTTAAGATGGGCTAGTGAACTTGAATGGTAATATTACATAGGGGACAATGAGTAAAAAATGTAATGAGATAATGCGTAATTCACCGACAACTTTCAGTTGGTTCAGTAAATTATCTATGCAAGAAAGGCTTCTCTCTCAGGGATTTTGTTCAGAGTTATATCGTCTTGTTCAAAATTCCTCTTCAGCTTATTGCCTTTGCCTTTGCGTGTAGTGTATGTTGTTGATGGAGCCCACTCTGGTCTTGGTTCATTTCTCGTCTCTAACCAATATGGGAGACAACTATCTTTACTTCCCCAGTTAAATTCGGTAGTCACTTGACAGGTACAATGCAGGTTAGCCCTTGTCTCATACTTTCTTGGACATTGGGTGTGCGGCACATGATAATAACCAATATTATCGAAATAATGCACTTGTGTCTTATTCAATAGGTACGAAACGGCCAATGTGTGGACAGGTGCATCACCCCATCTCTCATAAAAGAACCCGCCTTTTTTGTCCAAGTATTGGAAATATTGATCATATTCTTCAGACCTTAGGAAATCTAAATCACCAATTTCAAAATTTGACCAGAAATGACACATGTTGAAGGTCTTTTCATTGTCTTGGGTGATAAATTCAACTTGATTATCAGATGCAATATAATCTGGGTGTAAATCTCTAAAATATTCCTTTGTTGCCTCAAATAGACCATAAACAGTTGTGTGTATCTCATGAAGTGCCATAGTCCAACCATAGACCTTGTTGTTTTCTCTCATGTATCTGAAGAAATCATGATCTAAGTCACAAGTGAATTTGATATCTGGTTCCACTCTCCAATAATATTTAATTCCCTTCAAAGCGTCAAGCTTGTAGAAAAATCCCGAATTGAAACGACACATATGTCTATATGACTCTGAACCACCATATTTAATACCTTGGCTTTTCATATATTCTCTTGTCTTAGCAGCTTTCTTTTGGTCTATGAAGTCTGGATATGACCAGTACTCTTTTGGGATTGTCACAAATGTCGAGTTCCCACTAACCAAGTTGGAAACCTCAGCCTTGAACTGTTCGGTAAATGGTTCATCATTGGCAAAGACCCAGTCATAGTGGTAGCGTCTGTTAAATCTATCTTCAACGTGCTTGATGGATTGTAACATTAAGTATAGCTCTTCATTTCTAGCTAATGAAAAGAAAGTGGCATTCTCTCGCTGATAATTTACTTCAGTTTCAATTTCTTGATATTTCTCATAGTTGGTATTAACATAGTCAGCAATAGGATCCAGCCAGTCTATACTGGTGTAATTATCCCTTGTGAAACGTTGCTCTGGGTACAACGCTTGAAGGACCTTAAGCCGTAATGTCTGTTGTAAATATTCGTATGCAGCTTTGTGATGGCCCTTTCGCACAGCGAAAGACGACACAACTATGATCGATAGAATTGAAACAGCCAGAAACGTAGCTTTGGCCCTGTAAAGCATCGTCCTTGAGCGTTGATCTGTGTTTGAAGAGGAGCTGCTGCCTATGATTTATGATTTGGTTCTACAAATTAAAAAAAAACATTCGCGAAAACGCCAAAGTATGTGGTGTCTGGATGTTTCGAGAGAGATGCAGGTGAATGCAGATAGATGCAGTCAAATGCACAATGACGTAAGAGGAGAATGAAAAAGATAAGATCAAATCACTTTCATCATTATAAGAAGACTCTATATTGGTCTAAGTCTTGGTATACAGAAGAGTTAGTCAGATCTCCGACCCTATTTACATGCTTCACCCCTTTTTTTATTTCTCTTCTCTTGTCAAAAATCTGCTCTGAAGAGCTAATATGAGGGCATTTTTACATGGTTCTCTTTATGTTTTTCCTGTCAAAATCAACTCATCTTGGCTCTCTCATTTGAACAACAAAATCAACAACAGAAACATTGAGTCTTTACCAAAAACCTTGAAGAAGCATCAAATAGATTCAAACAGAACCAATGACTAGCCTAGTGTTTCTTCTTTGGTTAACAACGCTAACAACTGCAGTCTTTCAAGACTTGAACTTCAACACCAATAGCTCCATTGTTGTATACTGGGGTCAATCCACAAAGGGACAAGTTCAAAGAGAATTGTCGTACTATTGTGGCTCTGATGCAGTTGATATCATTATTCTTTCCTTCTTGTCTGAGTTTGGGAGGGATTACAAGTATCAAGGAAAGGATGGGTATACTCTAAATATCGCTGACCAATGTTCTTTGAATGATGATGGTGATTATAGTTGTCCTCGTGTTGGGAGAGATATTAAACAATGTCAGGATATGGGTAAGAAAGTATTATTATCATTAGGTGGTGAGCAAGGAAAGAAACAAACTTATGGATTTGCTGATGAGGAAGAAGGTGGAGATTTTGCTAAAATCTTGTGGAACGCCTTTGGTGAAGGTGATGATGGGACGAATAGACCGTTTGGGAATGCTGTGATTGATGGGTTTGATATTGATGCTGAAAATGAAGATGAAACAGGGTATGTTAGTCTTGTCACTAAACTAAAGAGCTTCTCACAAAGTGCAACAAAGAAGTTTTACTATACAGCTGCTCCTGAGTGTACATTTGCAGACTTGAACTTGACAAGGTTGGTCACCGAGGTGGATCTGGACTATGTCTTTGTCCAATTCTATAACAATGAGTGCAATTTACACAACTTGGAAGATTTCAATTTTGATATTTGGAGTGAATTGATTAGAAAGAAAGGTGATACAAATACCAAAATCTTTGTTGGTCTACCATCTTCAAAGGAGTCCGCTTCCAAAGGTTATGTTGAGAATCCAGACCTGATTAAGGAAAGGGTCACAGAATTGAGTTTCACAAGACAGTGGAGAGAGAACTTTGGCGGATTGATGTTTTGGGATGCTTCGAAGGGGTTTGACGATAATCAAATTGATTCTGAAAAGAGTTACATTCATAGAGTGTGGGCCACATTGGATGGTGATGCTGTTGTTGAATCTGGTGCAACTGTCAGCAGTTCCACTCCAAAATCAAAAGCAACACCAAAAGTCCATAGAACAAATGAAGGTGCAAACATCCATAAAAAGCCCTCACTGGTTGCATTGGTAATCTCATTGGCAATAGTACTACTGGTATAGGATTCTTGTGTAAATTTTTTATCAAGAATATATTTGAATGGAAATAAACATACAAAAGTCACATTAAAAATATCCTGAAAGACCTTCCATAATGAAAAAACACACATAATCATTTACCAATGCATTGCTCAGTGTTACAGTTGATCGCACTATCAACAATACAACCATTACCTTCAGAACCATATGATAGAGGAACATTAGTGGATGAATTATTTCTGGAAACATTCCCACCAGCAATCTTTGTGAATTGTTTATAGATATCTGATGAAACGTTAGCTGTGAATTCTGGTTGAACTGTAGCATTGTGGATACCGTAAGTATGTAGGATAGCTCTGATCTCACCAGCAATGATTAAAAAGGCTTCAGGCTGGGCATCAATTTGAACATGCAATGAAGCAATAAAGATATCCTCAGTCAAGTTCCAAACATGGAAATCGTGAACAGATTTAACACCTTCAACTTGCACAACCTCATTCTGAACATCATCAGCGGACACAGTCGCTGGAGTAGCTTGCAAAAGAATTCTAGATGATCTTTTACATAAAGGTAGTGCAGATGAAAAGATGATAGCAGTGATCACTAATGAAATGACTGGATCAGCATAGTATTTCCAAGAGTAGTCTGTCTTCCAGATGAATAGAGCAGTCAAAATAACACCGATGTTGCCCAAGGCATCACCTAGAACGTGTAAAAAGACACCTTCCATATTCATCGACTTGGTAGACTTCTTTGGAGCCTTAGATTCATGTGTATGAGCTTGTTCATGGTCATCACCATGTGAGTGTGAATGTTCCCCAGTTGGGACTGAATGGTAATCATTTGGACCTGTCTCTTGGGTATAGTTGTTGGTTTGGTGTTTCTTCAACAGGGAAGTGTGTTCATCATATGAGTTGACAACATTACCTGGTAAAATAGCACCTAATGAACTTTCTTCGTCAGAGTCAACAGAGTCATGTGAGTGAGAATGACCACCACCATGAGAATGGCCATGTTCGTGGAATAAGAATAGACCGACAAAGTTGGACAATAACCCTAAGGAACCAACAACAAGGATCAATTTTGGATTGGTAATGACAGTTGGACTGACTAGTCTTTGGATTGCTTCAATAAGAATGGAGAAACATAATGCAATCAAAAACACAGCATTGATTAAAGCACCCAAGATTTCAGCCCTTTTCCAACCATAAGTGTACTTAGCATCAGCACCTTTAGTAGTGGCAACTTTAACAGCCCATAATGCAACAATCAAGGAGATGATATCATTCAACATATGGAACGAATCAGCAATTAAAGCTAGCGAATGGACGGCATAGCCAACAATAGCCTCTAGCAAGAAGAAAATTGTGTCAATCACCAACAAGGCAGTAATACGAATCTGTTTACCGGTGGCCATTTTTGTTTTTTCGTATAAAGAATTTCTCTGTGGCTTTAAAGATATGAGGATTAAGAGTTTAGGCAGTTAAAAAAAAGGGGGAGAAAAACTGCTGAGGAGCAGGTATCAGAATGAAAAGCAAATGGATTGAGAGCAAGAGTACTGAAGTGACTGGATTGGCCCCTCCTTTGCAAAATTAAGAGGATTTTTCTAGAGAATTAAAGCTTTAAACACTTAAAAATGGCTTATATTTTTTTTGGTTTTTTTATTGTTTTTTTTTTTTTTTTTTGTGATTGCCTAATTTGACCGTGAATCTGTCATTTCCTACCCAAGCATATTCGAACATAAAGCTGGGCTTTATGAGATTCAATTTTTAGATGATTTCTTATTGTTTCTATGTATTAATACTTTGATAAAAAACCCAGCTAGATATCTGCTAAGATCGAGCCAAACTCGTTATGCCCTAAATAAAAGTTGAGTATAGAAAATGCTGCATTCAGTGAATAGGAAATCTACCTTAAAGGTTATTTGACTGCACGAATATCCTGGTGCCTCCAAATTTCTCTAAGCCGGGATTATGTAAGATATAAGCTGGTTCTTTATAGGCGTCTTCAGCTGCTGCTGCTCCTTTTGCTGCTGATGCTGATGCTGGTGAGTTCTCAGAACCTGCTAAAGGGAACCTATTCCCTTTTACACATTTCCAAGATGAAATAGTTCATTGTTCCCCAGAGCTTTCAACTACATTCATTCTGTTGATAATATTCGAAAACAACACACTGTCTGGACTAATACTAGTAGGAGTAAGTGAGTATTGTAGTACCTATTTACAGGCTTTGTTGGACTTCAAGAGAAAAGATTTAATGAGTTGATCTTATATTGAACTATCTTATAGAAAGATAAAAATGACATAATCGCGGGGTAAAGAGAAAGAGACTTGGAGAACATACACAGTATTTACCTATTTTACTAGTGAAAATATCAATATTCTCATTGAAACCACTGGATAGAACTTTCTCTTCAACACTAAAAAGAGAAATTGAGCTAAAATTTCAGTCACGAGTTGCATTGCGGCATTCATTGCGGCATCTCCTTCGGTGTTAAAACTTTGACTGCTTTTTCAGCCTTTTTCTTTTTTTATGTATAATGTTAAAGTATGTAAAGTCCGAGGAAGCAGCAATTTATAAAATCCTTTGTACGTGTCCCTGGTAACGAAAAAGGAACGTTGAATTGAATTAGCTTACGAGGAGTAACACACGCTGCATGGGATGCCATGGAATAACTTTTCGGGATCTCGACTAGAACACTAAATACTAAACTGTAAGACCTTGAACCCAGAACTCAGAACCCAGAACCCAGAACTCAGATTGAGATCGACGGACTTTGCCCTTTTCTGACCACAGCACAAACGGTTTGCTGCATGTCATTTGTCTGTTTTCCCTTAGTGCTGGACCTACCAGGCGTTGAAACTTTATTGAGTCTTGGACATCGGGGGACAACTTGTCCATCCACCGACAGTTTGTTTCTGACACACTATTGATTCTAGAATTGCAAAAGATGGCACAGATACTCTAAATTCCTTTAACGATGAATATTACTCGAGTCCGATGGTCGTTAACCACTGTTTCTTTTTTGTCACTAGCATATAAATTATGTTGCTTCTGCTGTTTTAGTGTGTGCAAATGTGTGCTTTGGCTTTGAATCTTTCAAGCAAAAGAGAATAAATAAACAAAGATGCTATTATCTCAGTCACTCCTTCTATCAATCCTATCCGTTGCAGCCCTTGCAAAGCATAAACATCAAAAAGAAGAAGAAGGCAAAGCCATTGAAGGGAAGAAAGTATCCGATTTGTTCAAAAGAAGTGGGACTTGTGAATTCCCAACTGATAAAGGCCTTGTTGCAGTTCAAGCTGGTGGGTCAAATGGCGGTTGGGCCATGCACAGCGACCAAAGTTGTTCCTATGGTAGTTGGTGTCCATACGCTTGTCCTCCAGGTCAATTGATGGGCCAATGGGATCCTGATGCAAAGACTTATTCTTACCCTCAATCTCAAAATGGTGGGTTATGGTGTAATGAAGATGGTCAATTGGAGGAGAAAAACCCAGATAAATCATATTGTTATAGTGGTAAAGGTACAGTTATCGCTAAGAACAGTGCTGGTGGTGATGTTGCCTTCTGTCAAACGGTTCTTCCTGGTAACGAGGAGATGTTGATTCCAACAAACGTTCAAGGTGGTGGCCAGTCTACTTTAGCAGTCCCTGGCCCTGATTACTGGGCAGGAACCGCTGCTCATTACTACATCAATCCACCTGGTGTTTCCACAAGTGATGCTTGTCAATGGGGTAGCAAAGAAAACCCTCAAGGTAATTGGTCTCCATATGTTGCTGGTGCCAACCAAGATAGTAATGGTGATACTTTTGTCAAGATTGGCTGGAATCCAGTCTATTTGGAATCAGACACCCCTTTTAATAACGTGAAACCAAGTTTCGGTATCAAGATCACTTGTGATGATGAAAGCAACTGTAATGGTCTACCATGCTCAATCGATCCATCTAAAGATGAGGTTAACGGTGTCAATGGTGGTGGCGGCAGTTCAGGTGCCGGAGGTGGTAACTTTTGTGTTGTTACTGCCTCTAATGGTGCTAAGGCTAACATTGAAGTTTTTGAAGCTGGTGGCTCTAAATCTAAACGTGATCAACATGTCCATGGTCATCACAAGAGAGGAAATGAAATCACAAAGACTAAGACCATCACAAAGACGGTGGCTATTTCTGCTTAAGCCTCAAACAATTAGATTATAAAATTTTGACAAGCGTTTTTTTGATTTTCCTTCTTGCCATATAGTTTTATTAAAAGTTTTATTTATACCTATTGTAAAAGGTCTTTTAAGTAAATTTTCATGATGCAGGTTATACCGCCAATAAAATTAAAAACCGCAAAACAAGTCCAATAAGACAACACTTAAAAAATCTCTATAACACATACAGAAACAATAAAAATGGAAGAGAAGATGATGTATGAAGAGTGCTATTTCTTTTTTTCCGATAGTCAAGTTTGTATTTAAAGTTTGTGTTATATAGTTGTACTTTATTGTTTGTTTTGTATGTTTAGCTCATTTTGTTTATATCATGCTGTTGTTTGTTATTGCTGGTATGTGTCTGTTACAGTGCCGTATTTTGGAATCCTTTTTCTAGGGATGGATGTGAGCTCACTTTGTAACACCGTATGGGTGTTGGCTCTTCCTCAAGAAACCATCATCTTAGACCTTCAGTACTGTTCCTGTCTTGAGAGCCTTTTGGCCGATTCAACTGTCGTCACCTTCACTTCCGAAACCATAGAGTCTTTCACAGATCTTTTTCTTGTGTCTGCATTCATTTTCTAATTCGGCAATTGTGATGTCTATATTCTTTCTTGAGGCGTTTTTGATGTTCACTACCGTGTCAATCCACAGAGACATCGCTTGTAGCTGTGATATATGTGCACTGTAATCAGTTGGTGTCGTCAGTTGAGTTATTGTGAAAGGTTTTGGTTGGTATTTGTTGAATCCTAATCTTTCCCAAATTTCAATTGTTACTTTGCATTTCTCCATGTAGTGTTCTATTTCCGTAGTGTAGTTTCCACAGTTATAGCATTGTCTGTTGGCGGAGTTTTGAGGGAAATGGTAGTGTTCAATGTGACCAAGATTGAATCTATGCAGTGTTTCTAGGAAACCTGGTTTGGCTCGGTTGATTTTTTTCGTCATCTTCTGTGGTCTTTTGGATCTCAGTGCCATCTCTTTCACAGTTTCAGCGTTTAGTCGACCGATTTTGGTAGTTGACATGGATCTTGTAGGTGATCTTGAAGGATTGGTCTTTTTAAATGTGGTGGTGGATCTGATGGCTGTTCTTGCGGAACGGCGTTGTACATCAGTATCAGTTTGTCTCTCCTCTTGTTGTTCTGGGGCTTCAAGTCTAATCTTCTGGAATACTTCAAGGTGGGCGTCCCCCTTTTCGTCGGTTTCTTCTTCAGGCTCGTCTTCGGTTTGATCCGGTAATACGTTGAAGCGGTTGTTGTTGTTGGATTGATGGACTTGGGTTGGAGCCATTGCACCTTGTGATCTCCGATTGGATGAGAATCTTGGTTGTTGTGATGGTTGTTGTGATGGTTCTCTACCAGGTGGGTCTGGCACTTTGGTCCAAGGGCGGCTAGTGGCATTTCGTGCTTGCGCCTTGACCCCAGGCTTGACCCCATTAAGCCTGAACTTGCATGTCTTTCTGGTGTGGCGTGTGCCACCACAATAGGTGCAAGCAAGCAGGCAACAGTTGCGAGTATGGTCTGTCGCGTTGCATATTGAACATTTAGAACTATGCTCGTTCAGGATTGTTATTTGGTACCTATTTTTGTTTCCATGGTCTCTTTTGAATATGTTTGCAGCTGGATTGCCATTTGCAGGGGTATACTCCATGACGAGGAATATTCCGCTAGTGGTGTTGTTGTCCTCTGTGACTTGGCCTTCAGCCTCGTAGGGACCCTTGAGAAATTTCCAGTTGTTGCTTGCACTAACACTTTTTAGAATGGTATCAGCATTATTGTAGTGATTGATATTGTAGTCAATACGTACAATTAGAAGTTTAGTCTTGAATCCCTTGTCAGCTTCTTCCAAACCCATATCATCTGTGTTTTGGCCCTGATTTCTCTTTTGTGACATACCTTTTTCCTTCATTTCAATAAAGACATCATGTATTTTGGTGTTTGAACCTGCGTGTATAGCCTCGACTGGGAATAGGTTGTTCTGTGTGACCCATTGAGAGTAGTCGTGGATCATCGTTTTTTGGAGATGAACAATGTGCTCTTCAGTATTCTTGAAGCCTGTGATTTGTTTCATCTGTTTCGGGTTGGATTTCCATTGGATATGGACTAGGGGGTTCCAAGTAATTAGTCCCCCCTCAGTAACCGGGAATAGTCTTGTTTGGCGGTAAGTGGTTTCTCTTTCTCCCAGAGTGAAGGTTTTCAATGACCAGTAATGAATGAATTTGGGATCCATAGGGTTTTTTGTTGGGTGCTTGGATTTACTGTTCTTTCCTCCAGCTTGAGGTTCAGCAGCTAGTTCTTTCTCTAGAAGATGTAGAGCCTCTTGCTGTTTGGTCTCAACTGATCTTCTGATAGAAGCAAGTGAGATGGTGTAGTCATCATCGTTGATGGTGTCGCCGGGCTTTGTTATTGTTCTCCCATCGATGATTTTGACAACTTTTATCTTGTTGGTTAAACGTTCTTTATACGCATTTTGTGGACCAAATCTTGTTGGGGGGTCTTCCATGTCATGTTCATCGTCCTGGTCATCCCCTGAACTTTCAGCGGGTTCATCAGCCGTGTTACTATTGGTATCAACAGCTGTATCCATACCAGTCGTGTCCCTAACAACGAATCTGACGAAATTTGCCTGGAATTCATGTTCGTACTCTGGAGTGTCATCCATATAGTTGAAATAGAACTCTCCAATCTCTTCTGGGTAGTTGTTCACACTGTTGATCAGCATTTTCTGCTTCTCGATCTGTGACTGGTGAAATTGCAAGTATTCTGCATTAACAGCTTTGTCTAGGTTGGTTTCAGTGTTGCCCTTACCATTCGGTTTTTTCGATCGATAAAAGGTAGATGCACCAGAGGTGTAGGTAGTTGGAGCGTTTTTGTTGTTTTCTGAGGTGTTAGTGTCTTTTTTTGGGTTTTTGATAGGGTTTCATTGTTTTTGTGCTCTTCGGATGTACGTTCGTCTTGTTTGGCTTCATTTTCATTTGAATTTGGGTTGTTTTTGTCTGGTTGTTCGGCTGGACTGGTGTGTTCAGGAACTTGCGTAAAAACTGGTGTTGAGATTGATAGTGGGTCGTTCGGGTTGAGGATTAGATCAGTAGGTTCCTGATGAACAGGGGCCACCTGATCTCTGTTGAGTAGGGGACGTTTTGCTCATCTTAAAAATTTTATAAGTTGTCCAAGTGGTTTGTTGGAATTTGGCGTCGAGTCTTCTGATATCTTTCCAGTTTTTTTTTCGATAGATAAGCTTTTATAGAGTTTGTGTTCTATAGATTCTGGAATCCAATTCTACTGTCAGCTCACTCTGTAACACCGTATGGGGTGCTGGAAATTTACAAATATTGGCAAAAAAAACTGCCACTGCCTGGAATCGAACCTGGGTTTCATCGGCCACAACGATGTGTACTAACCACTATACTACAGTGGCTTTTCTTCTGTGTTTTGAAACAGTATGTTGGTACCACAATAATGATTAAATACGAAAAGATTCTAGAAGGTGAGTTTGTATTATAAGATGAATCATAGGATAAAAAGGTAAGGATTTTCTGTCCTTATAAACTATTTCCTGCTTCTGATAAGAGATAATACACTATCTCGGAATTAACCTCAAATATCTATAAGATCAACCCAAGTGATAACCCATAACGTAGACGAACTAACGTAGTAATGGACATAAAATGAGATGTGAACCTTCTACTGGACAATTAAGCCTGTCAAGGTACTTTAGATCTCCGATTCTGATATCACACTTCAAAGAGAAGGGACTTGGGAAGTACAATCACGTGAATAGCACGTGAGTACAATTATCTCACATTCATTAATCTTCTTATTTTAAGAAAGAAACGCGCCAGTGGTTTAGCGGTAAAATTCAAAGTTGCCATCTTTGAGCCCCCGGTTCGACTCCGGGCTGGCGCATAACATCGTATCTCTTTTTTATTGATATTTTCTTTCTCCAAATGCCATCTAGAAGTTTGGTTTATGGGTATACTGTTCTTTTTAATCATTGAGCGAAATTGATTATTTTTATGACTGGTTTTACCAATGATATTAATCAACTACTCAAGTCTATGTCAGCTTGACCTTTAAAAAAAACTTCGAATTGAAACCTTGTGGGAGTCTATTTTACAGAGCGAGTGGACATAACTTAGGGCTCGGAAAATATGAAGACCCAGACTACATGATGTCAGTTCTATATGCAAACAAGTTGTCAATTTAAAAACAAAACAATTATATACATGACATTCAATCAAACAATCCCAGATCATAACATTTAAACCCTTGATTCTTCAATCAATTGCTCAGCTCTTGATTCTTGTTGTACTTTAGCTTCCTTCAATAATTTCTTGTAAGTACGTTTCTTTTCTCTAGATGAGATTGGAGCTTCAACAGAAATATTTGGACTTGTGAATTTCAACTCTGAAATGTCAAGCATATCACCTTTGATTCTTCTTTCGGCACCACCTTTTAGGATGTCAGTTTCAAAATAGCTCGATAGGTCTGAGGCCGTTTTAGCCTTAGTTAGCACGAAGTCAGGTATTAAGTAACCAGATTGCTTTTGAACTTCTAAACTTAGATCGAAACGCAGTTGTAGATCCTCTAGTTCGATTTGTTCTAGTTCTGTTATTTGTTCACCTTTGATCTTGGTGTATGCATCTTTGATAATTTGTTCGTATTGGTCTAATGATTCGGTCTTGTTCTTACTTAACCAAGAATCAACTTTAAAACCGTTTAATCTTTCAAGTACAGTTCTTTGATCATCTTTGAAACCTTGAACACCAGCTTCTTCAGCCTCAAGGGCCTTCTTACTCTTTCTACCAATGAATTCAATCTTGTCAACTCTCGTGGTTACTATCTCGTCATTTTCGGCCTTTTGAATGACATTATTTATATCTTCGGCCTTTTCAACCTGTTTCTTCTTTTGTTGATCTTTCTTGACGTTGAACCAGTCCATGAAGCCCAGGGAAGGTCTAGTGGTGTGGAGTAGTCTCACATATGGAGCTGTTTTAGTGAACGTTGATCTCAACATGATGAACACCAGGGATGATGGAAGAGACTGATCTTTGACAATGATTTGGAACTTTTCATGAAACTTCACAGTTTTTTTTTCACTTTTGGGGATATCGTTGACTTCCTAATCAGGAAGTCAGAGTAAATTTGGGTGATCACGAAATTCTTTAGTTGGAGAGTTGTTTTCAATAGAGATATAGGTCTTTACATTAGTATTCAGGCAATAGGCAAACCAACTGTTTGTATTTATGATGTGCTAATTTCCATAGTTGCAATCTTCATTTTGTGATAAGCGTAGTTTCCAAAAAAAAACCACTTAATCTTTTTTAATAGACACAATTTTCAAGTGAACAACTAAAAACACAACTTAGAAGCCACTTAGTCGCTCGTTACTTGCTAGAAATCTCCTTCAAGCCCACATTGCACTATCTGTGTGTCATATTTCACCTTTTAAACCCCCCTTCCCCCAAAAATCTGCTGCATTTTCACCCACAAACATGGGTATTTGCCTGTCATGTTTGAGAGGTGCTGAAGACGATGACCAACCAGTAAGTACAAACCAGGTCTAAGGATGCAGTCTTACTAACAATCCCTACAGTACAATGAGAACTCACGTCTATTGAATGAGCGTAATCAACTGGATTATGATAAAGAAGCTCAGCTGAGAGCCAGGGGAGAAGAGTTAGATAAGATTGTTAATGAGACCAATGAACAGCTTATAGACACCACCACTTTCTTCGAGAATGGGCAGCAGGCCGAGCTGAAGATCACCAAGAAGCCATTGAACGGGCTAATACAAGATGACGAGGCACTGACGTCCCTACAGAAGAGGGCTTCCACCCAGTTCGAGGACTTGTCCAATGATGAGATTGAAGAAATGAGGGACTTGAATGCCGAATTGCTGGAGACTGTCACAAATGAGTCCCGAATTGACAAAAAAGGTCCACTATTGGTCGACTTCTGAGAACCCCTTTCTATCCTCTAGATCGTCTCTCTAAACCCACTGAGTCTTTGTTTAATGGCCCATTCCCAATGTCTATCGCGAACTTGTTCTGTAAAAATGTAGATTTCCTCTATTGAAAAAAAACACCAAAGACAAAGACAATAATAAATAAACAGACCAAACGCGATCAAACCAGCTAAAACTCAGCGATGGCCAAAAACAGAAGAAGAAGCAACGCCTCGGGGACCCCAACAGGGACTCCTGATCTCAAGAGACAAAAAACGGAAGCTTCTGGCGATCTGTACGACAAGTTGAAACAAACGGTGCTGGATGTGTACAAGCTTACAGATGATCAAGGCTACGAGATAGCGACCGACTTCCTCGCATTGCCCTCCAAGACAGACTACCCGGACTACTACGAGGAGATTGAGAAACCAATCTCAATTGCGGAGATCAACAAGAAGATCAACAAGAAGCAATACTCCTCTGGTCTTGAATTCATTCAGGATTTCAAACTGATGGCTGATAATGCCACTCAATACAATGAAGAAGATAGTTTGATTGCCCAAAATGCATTAAGGATCCTGAATACCGTCCAATCTGCCACCGAACACCTAGAAGCCGCACATGCTCCATTGCCAAAGATCAAACTTCGTCTAGGAGGCCACCATGCAATTCAAGCTACTCCTGCTAAGACTCCTCCATCCACCCCATCTCAACCTCAACCTGAAAACCTAAGCTTAAAACAAAGATTCATTGAGATCATCGATGAACTAATAGATTTTGAAGATAATGGTGTCAAGATTGGTGAACCATTCATTGAGGAAGTTAGTCGTAAAGATTATCCAGACTATTACAAATTGATCAAACATGCTATGGCCTTCTCCACCATCAAGAAGAATATCAACCAGAACAAATACAACACCATTGACGATTTTGTGAAACATGTGGACTTAATTTGGCATAATGCTCAATTATACAATGAAGAAGGTAGCTTGATCTATGATGATTCAAAGACGTTGCAAGACCATTTCAATACTCAGATTCAACAGCTGAAAAAAGACTTGAACCTCAGTGATGAAGACGATGAACATGAAGACTCCATTATGGAAGATTCAATCCTTGACACACCACAGGAAGTTTTGAAAGAGATACCATTAATATCAGAGGAACAAGAAATTGAAACACCTGTGAAGAAAAAATTGGGCAGACCAAGAGGTAGACCTCCTAAATCGAGGCTGAATATTGTCCAAGACATTGAAGAAGAAGAGATTCCAGAACCTTTGATCCCTGAGTTCATTCCGGAGCCATACGTACCAATTACATACTCCATCTTACATGTGCCTTTAAACGTTTCCAATGACGAACTATCCAGCCCACAGAATTATATTTCCAAGATTTTGGAAACGACAAGACCAAAAATGAAGCAAAACCCAATCAAGAACTCACTTATTGAGGAAATCACCATTTCATCTTCACGTTCCATCTACAGACAATCAGTGAAATCAGCAAACAATGGTCAATTACCGACAGTTTTCCAAAACTGGTTCGAATACAAGTTCTTAGCCACGGACAAACCATCAAAAAACTTTTCCATAACATTACCACCACAGCAGAGCGCAGTCTCTGTTGCTGCTGGTCTAAGTGACTCTTTGATCAAAATCAAGCACGCTGTTGGGTTGACTGTGAATGGGGAACGTGTGAACCCAACACCATCGATTCATTACGCTGATAATGGTAGAACTTTAACCTCAAGATATGAACTGAAACTTCCAATGGGGTTGAACAAAGTTTCATTTGATTTACACATTGAAAATGGCCAAGGTCTGCTTACTGACGAAGAGACAAGATCATCAAGAAGCAATGACGGTAGTATACAGGATACGTTGGTCTTTTGGATTGAAGTTTCATAAATTGATTAAAATTTGGGTGGGCATATTATGTGTACTATATTGTTTGTATTAAAAGAATATCACAAATTAAACAGATTATATCACTAGCATTGAAAAAAAGTCTCTTTCTCTCTCTCTCTGTGTGTGTGGGTGTGCAAGACTATTGGTCAAAGTTTCTTATCCGCATTAGCTGTTTCAACTTATTTTCTTTGCCCTCCCAGTGTAAAGGCAACAACTAAAGCTGCACCAAGAGCAACGATGGCACCGGAGATGACAACTTGATTAGAAACACCAGGAATGATTTCACCATTAGACGACTCAGAAGGCTTGGAGTCTCTGTGTCTTGATTTCTTTTGGTGGTACTCATCCAAATCAATGGAATCATCTGGATGATGGATAAAGATATCAGCCTTTTCTAATTTGGAGTTTCTGCTGATCAACACACAGTCAATTAGATCTTGATCGTTTGTAATAGCAACCACGTCACCTTCGTCATCAATATAGCTGATAGCAAAGGAGTCATGTGTCAGTTTTTCCAGTTCAGATTGGTTCAGTTTGGATTTGATGATTGTTCTCAGTTCTTCAAACCCATCAACTGGTTTCACGCTGATTCTATGTACTCTTGAGCCTGGGGACTTGAATTTGAAAGCAAATGGTTGTTCTTTTATATCGATTGCGGATTGAACTTGGGAAACGCTGTTGTGATCATTGGTTACGGAGACAGAATCACTTGGACGCAGATTGTCAATGGTAGAGTTAAAACCATTCAGTGAGAATTGGTTGATCTCACTTTGACTTATATCTGGAATTGTGCCTGAAATACCACTTTCAACTTGTGAGTCAGAGTGCACAGACTCGGTGTCATCCAAAGATTTCCAGAATCTATTCCAAGCTGGACCTTCACCATTGTATTCGCTGTCTTCTTCATTACTTTGCATTAATGAAATTTGATCTAAAGTGGAGTAAGTCAATTTCAAGACTTCGACAATCCCAATGATCTCATTATTTTCAACAACTGGCAAATTCAGATAGTGTCCATCGAACATCTTTCTAAGAGCAGCTTGAATAGTCAATTCTTTAGGAGCAACGTCCGGTTGAGCAGTCATGACTCTAATGACAGAAACGGTCTTTGGATCCAAACCGGCAGCGATAACTCTCAAGACAACATCTTTGGATGTGAAAATACCAGTGATATCGTCGTTTGAACCTTTTACTAAGACAGCAGTTGTATGGTTCTCTTTCATCAACAGAGCAGCGTCATAGACATTGGTCTTGACATTGACATATGATGGAATAGTACGGTCATCTAGGACAGTTTCTAGAGTTGGACCATTCATGACGTTCTTCAAATTTTCAAAATATTTGATAACTTGTAATGGTTGCTGAGACATACCCATTTCATTCTGGACGCCTTCGAGAGCATCATGTAACTTCTTGGAAGATTCATACATTCTCTCCAGTTTCTCCATAGCTTCTTGGTAGCATTTTGTGATATCCAAGACACCGATAATTTGTGAGTTCTCATCCAAAACAGGCAAATGTCTGAATCCTCTTTGCACCATCAAGTTCAAGGCTTCGGAAGCTGGAGTATCAGAAGTGGCACATAATGGGTTTGGGGTCATTATCTCTTCGATCAAGACACTACCGGCGTTTAAACCTTCCCCAACAACTCTGAAGGCAAGATCCTTCGCAGTAAAGATCCCCAGCAAATGTTCATTGTCATCAACGACCAGAATGCAATTCTCTCTTTTGGCACCCATTAGTTGAGCAGCTTCATAGGCAGTATAAGATGGCTTCAAAGTGACCGGGTCAGAGGGCTTCAAGGAAAGCACAGTACCAGGTTGGTGGTTTCTGTGACGTTTCTTGGTGGATGTGGTCTTTGAGTATCTCTTCTTGCTGATGTCGTTCTCAACACGGCGTCTGATGGCCTCGTCCCTTTTGGACTGTCTCTTTCTGGACTCCAACACATCGTGGGTTGGAGTACCGGAGGAGCCGCTGACGGCGGAGGCTGACTTCTTTGGAGTTCTCAGGGACATAGGCATGGACATGGCCTTTAAGCAGGGTAGGCAAGCACTTTTCCAGGGATTCTCAGTGGCCAAAGACTTGTTGGATCTTCAATTATCAACTATCAAAAAAAAAAAAAACACATCCAGATCTGAAATCAAAACAAACACAAAAGATCTGGTCACGTGAGATTTGTTACCTAAAGTGAATAGATCTCTGATTTATTTGACAGGAATCCTTACCAAAAGCTCAGCTGCAACCACTAATAACAGTGACTTTCTTTCTTTTTTTTTTTTTGAACGGATCGTTGACATCATTGACCAACGGCCAACGATCAATGATCAATGAACAAGGACCTATCGATATTTTAGGTAGGATTTCCATGTCAATAAGCACACAAAATACACTGGCCAAAGGTGATATTAAAGAGAGGAGTAGTTAATGATACCATCAATATCTTATATGTCTATTATAAGTATCTTATAAGCATCTTATATATCTAATATATCTTTACATTGGTTCTAAATCTCCAGTCCCAAGTCCCAAGTCCCAAGTCCCAAGTCTCAAGTCCCAACCTTAGAAACACAGTGATGTACTTTTTGACACATTTTTACTCAAAGGAGAAATGTACAGCAAATAAGGTTCAGGTCCAGGACCAACACCTTCACCCTACAAAACTATAAAAGGGGCCAATGCCCCTCAACAGCTTTGCCGGCTCAACTTCACACAGAACAACAGAACCCATCAGCGCTTAACATGGCCGTTGTCACCACCGTCGGCGCTTTCCTCCAAGAGAACGCAGTGTTCAAGTTCTTCAACCTCCACTTCAGAAACATCGCCATCAACCTTCTGAAGACGTCATATCTCCCAAATCATGTCGCCTTTATCATGGACGGGAACAGACGATTCGCAAAGACGAAGGGACTGAAATTAGCTCAGGGTCACGAGGCTGGATCTGCTAGTTTGATCACAATTATAGATTCGTGTTACCTATTGGAGATTAAGTATTGTACAATCTATGCTTTCTCCATTGAGAATTTTAACAGAACTAAGGAGGAGGTTGACACATTGTTTAGCTTGTTGATCGAAAAATTGAACCTTTTTTTGGAGAACAAGTGAGTATGATCTAATCCTGTTTGTTTTTTTATGAGTGTCATTATTAACTGAAATATTTTATCAGATCTGAGTGTAACAAACATGCACAGATTAGGATCATAGGTAACAGGTCGTTCATTCCTCAAGATACTTTGACAAAGTTGGAAGAAATAGAAGAGTTGACAAGCAAAAACAACGAGTGAGTATACCACGAAACAGACCAACACCAATCGATATGTATTAACAATATCTTCAGTCTTATCTTGAATGTCTGTTTCTCATACACTTCCAGAGACGAAATTACACATTCTATTAGAGATATCACAGACCAAGTGTTGAAACAAGAGCTCTTAATTAACCAGATCACTGAAATTATCATCCAAAACAACTTCTATTTCCATGATGACACGCCACCAGTCGACATCTTGATTAGAACTTCGGGCCATACTAGATTGAGTGATTTCTTGATCTGGCAGGTCAATCAAGGCACAGAATCCAAGATCCATTTTGTCAACACTTACTGGCCCGACTTTAGTCAGTTCCAATTTTACAAGATCTTGTTACAGTATGGGTACGAACGGAAAGTTTCTGATAAAATCACCACCATCAAGGATAAAGTTTGGTTCCCTGCTGAAAAGAGAGATTTCGACATCAAGTCGTTACCGCCACCACCACCATATGTTTCAATCTTGGGTGAAACCAACTGATCCGCAAAAAGGCCAAAAGACTTCTTATATTACAACCATGGATACTAATTCTGCATCGCTAGTCATTTCAATTCTCTGTGTATTTTTTTAAAATTATTTTATCTGGTAGAAGTATTTAGCCTGTCAGAGTTTGGCTTCTTTTTACATAGCTTAATTTTAAGAAAATTGCATCTAACATGATATTTTTAGTCATTCGGTTTTATCTTTATCTTTACCAAGTATAAATGTCTCCAAGATCTCATTCTTCTCTATTTTCTTCTTTTCCTTGGTCTTTGCCTCATCGACTCTTCTCAAGAATGAGTTAAACATCACCACTTCAGCCACAAGAGTCAATATACCAAAGAATAGACACAATAGCACTCTTGTTGCCAATGAAAAAGAACCAGAAGTGTTTGTCCAATACCAGATTGCATAAACAACAGAACCAACAGATAGGAAGACATTGAATATAGTAGTGATCTGATTCTTGACTTCTTTAGCCATCTCATTAGGCGAGATGTAATCATCATCCTTTTTAATCTTATCACGATTGATCATTGCTTGATATTCATCTTCTTCAATCTTGAACTTGAGTTGGTCAAGTTGTTTTTGGAATTCAGGAGTGTATTGTGTTTGTTTCCTCTGTTCTTTGTAAAACTTTAAGTCTTTTGTCAGTTCTGATAAGGAGATTTCCTGGAATTGGGTTTGTTGGAGATAGATCAAGTCATTTGTTGTTATCCAACCTCTTTGGAGGATAATGTCACCTTTAGGGATGTTGTATAGTTTGGAGATTATAGGATCGGGCAGTTGGTATTTTGTCATGACGTTGAGTGAAAATCGATTGATGCTAAGTGATGCTAAGTGGCGTTGAACCTGGGGTGAAAAGAAAGATATAGAGACTATTAAAACAAAACTATATTGATTTTTATCATTATCATCTCGATCACGTGATTAGATGATTATGTCATTAGACAGGGCAAATACTGAATTCGGGAATTGATTTTTTAGGAAAAATCCGGAGGGTTGGCCGAGTGGTCTAAGGCGGTAGACTTAAGATCTACTGGACGATTGTCCGCGCGAGTTCGAACCTCGCATCCTTCACTTATTATTTTTTGCTTCCTGATTTGGCATTTTTCGCGGCCGATTCTCGGGAAAGCTTCTGGGCCAATCACAGCGCTAGGAAATAAGCTTTATCTGGTTCGGGACACATTCCGAATGACTTTTTTCCCTTGTAATTGGAGTTAATAAAAAGAGATAGAAAATGCCTGTTAACTTTCCTTTATCTTTTCCATCAAATGAACAATCAAATAATTATACAATGTTAACACTAAGAAACCTACAACTTTTCAAGACCCCTTCTAGAACTTTTGCCAGACTGCTTTCGATTAAGACGCTCACTACTCCTAATGAAAATGCTCTGAAATTCCAAGTGGATCAGCCATTACTACACAATAACACTTCATATCAAATCTCCCTACAGAACCAACTTCAATCACCTCTGGCAGCAAAGATCTTTGACTACTCCAATGACGTGGAATCCATTCTGATTGGTTCAGACTTTATCACCATCAACAAGAACGAGTTTGCCCATTGGAACCAAGTGAAACCATTAGTTGAATCCATTTTGGAAAACCACATTACTAAGAAAGAGCCAATCATCAATGAAGAAGCATCATTTGCGAACGATATGTTTGCTGAGAACGAAAACCTATCAGAGGAAGACCAAGAGATTACTGAAGAAATTGCTGAATTGATTGAGACAAGAATCAGACCAGCTATCCAGGAAGATGGTGGTGATATCGTGTTTTTAAGATATCATGATGGTAAAGTCTACGTACAATTGCAAGGTGCTTGTACATCCTGCTCTTTAAGTGACGATACTTTGAAGAGTGGTATTGAATCTATGTTGAGTCATTATATTGAAGGAATTGATGAAGTGATCAATTTGGCTGAAGTGGAATTCAACAAGTTTGAAGAAAAACTAAGATCACAAAGAGAAGCCAGATAGAATCATTCTTAATACTTCATCATTTTTTCGCATTACATCTTTCATTTCACTGGTTTTAATTGTTTTTAGCATGTTTTAGGTCGGGGACGTTAAAACACGTCAATTGGGCATAATTTATCATTTATTAAATTATTGATCACTCGTAAAGCTTTCTGTATTTGTCTATCTGCTTGGCAAGCTTGATATCGACGTCACTAATACCGTCAACATCGTGTGTTGACAGTGTTATCTTCACGTGGTTGTATGTCTGTGGGATGTGTGTTAGAAAGAAGAAAAACAATAGAGATCAGCCAACATTTACAACTCACTGTTAGAATGGTAGGATGATGGCCTAAAAGATGCGACCTCAGTGAGATTTGGTTGAGAAATCCCTAATGGCCAGTCAGTATCCAGCTTGAATAACAAGACTTGTCCAACATACCCATGTTTGTTCAAAGTTCTTTAATTTGTACTCCTTTTCAATGACATGAGAGTTATCTTTCCCAGAATTGATCACTTGCCACCCAGACAAATCCGCACTGGATAACACCTTTGTTAATTCTTCCAGTGCATACTTCACTGGGGCAACTTTAACGACTTTATTGTACATTTTTCTTTAACAAACTGCAGTGGGTGGGTGATTTTACTGATTAGATTAGATTATATAGTCTCGAATCGAAAATTCCAAAAAACATAACACTTCACCATACAAATATAGATCGTCCCTCAACTCTCAAGGAGTAACGAGTCCAATGGCCTCCGTCATTGCCGTCCTGGACCCCACTGCACACGACCTGATACACAGAAGTTACACACAGCACGAACTGCCCATTTCCCTCGATCAAATCCTCGACAAGTTTAGAAAGCTCATCAAGATCAATCCACAACCCGTCATACATGACCACGAGAACGGTGTCAACTACGTGTACATAAGGCAGAACAGCGAGGGACTGTATCTGCTGATAATCACATACTACGAGCATGTCAATGCTATGGTGCTCGTCACATTCCTTTACAAATTGATGGACATCCTGCTCAGTTATTTCAAAGTGAAGAACCTGAATAAAGATCTTATCATTGATAACTTCAACCTGATCTATGAACTATTTGATGAGATCATGGATTATGGGATTCCACAGTTGACCGATATCAGTATATTGAAAGATGTGATCAAACTGGAAGTTACAAAGAATGAGATTGACCTTGAAGAAGATGAGAAGATAAAGGATTCCGGTGTAGAAGTGTCAGTTTCATTATCCACAAAGGCCAAATCAAAGAAGGTCAGAAAGGAGATCGAGGAGGTTCAAGAATCGGTACAAGGTGAAATCAACTCAAGTGTGCTAAGATCTGCCACACAGGCCATCTCATGGAGACCAAAAGGTATCTTTTACAAGAAGAATGAGTTCTTTGTAGATATCTTTGAAAGAAACGAATTGGTTGTCGATTTGAACAACAAGATCGTGAAGCATGTCATCCATGGTGAATTTCAGATCAAATGTTATCTATCAGGTATGCCACTTCTCAAGATTGGGCTTAATAAATTAACTGATCAAGAGACTGAATTCTTATCCAATTTGAAATTCCATCAATGTGTCCAACTAGAGGAGTTTCATAACAATAAAGTCATACAATTCATTCCACCTGATGGGAAATTTCAATTATGCAGCTATACATTGAACCTCAAGACATTACCAGTGGTACAACTCTTAACACATCAATTCACACAGCATGAGGATCTTTTGAGGTTCAAGATCACATTACGCACGAATTATAGAATGAACTTGGTCATTTCCAAGCTTTTGGTCAAAATTCCCATTGATTGGGATCGTTATGATATTGATTTCAAGACTAATCCCAAGTTTAAGACCGGTGCTGGTAAGGTTCTTTACAAGTTTGATGAGAATGCAATCATTTGGGATATTGAACAGATCTCAGGTGATCGTACTGTGACAATGATGTCACAATTCCAATTGAAGTCAGATAAGCCTTTAGAAGCCGTTGAATTGGGGATGGATCCACCACCAAGGGAGTTAAAACCACAGTTTGAAAAGATCAAGAGGCAAATAGAGTCAGAGACATTTGATGAAGAACCTCAAAAGACTAAGAATATCGAAATACAATTTGATTTACCAGATTACGCTGTGAGTAATCTGAAAGTAGACTACTTGAAGATAACAGAGGACCAATTGGAATACACCTCCTTCCCATGGGTGAGATACAAGTCTTTGAATGATGATGATTACGTTTACAGAATATAGAACAAAAGTTTTTTTCTTCTTTTTGCATGATGAATATGTATAGCTGCTATTAAAACAAATGGGGTCATAATATATAACATAGAATCTATCTCAGGTATCAACGTCGTTTTTTAGATCATTGATAATATCTTCTCTTTTTAGAATTTGTTCCTTCTCCTCTTGGTATTTCACATTCCAGTCGTTATAGAGACTTTCATTCACTCTAATAATGCTGATTCTAACTCTCTCAAAGAGTTCAGTCTTGAAATTTCTGATCTCTTTTAACCATTGCTTGGAGATATTGTTAAACCCAACGACAAGACCGAACGATGCCAAACCAGTCATGGAGTATATACTGAAGTCTAAGGCCACAGAGCCAGCTATCGACACAAGGAGCACTGGCAGTTGTAGACCAAGAGCATTGGTCAACAGAATTTTCAGGGCTTTATTTTGTAAGGTGACTAGCTCATTCTCTGCAATTTCCTCTTTCAGCTTGGTTAATGCATTTTGATCTAATCTTGATAGATCTTCAGTAATGGTTTCACCATGCTTTTGGAATGATGAAAAGGAATCGATTTGACCCTTCACATAACTGTAATTCTTCAATGAATCTTTCAATAGTGAGGTATGAATCATTTGTGAGAAGATCGCTTGTACATCATCAGCATTGTAGTATAATTTCCACCATTGCAAATTCTTTGATTCAAAGGTGGTAACGTATGGTATGAACACTGTTTGGAATTCTCTATGGGATGCCTGATCCCAATTTTGAATGTATTCTTTGATACGCTTATCCTTCACGTTTAATTCATCTACCGTGATGGAGTCCTCTGATAACTGTTTTGACAAGCTGCTTAAGATGGATTGGTATAGGTTCTTTAGTACTAATGATGGTTCAGTGACTCTTTCTAAAAACTTGGTGAATTCAAGCAAGTTTGATTTGGAGTATAATTGGGTATAAGTTGTGGCATTTGATGGAGATTCAGCTAGTAGCAAGACAGCCTTTTCTGATAATGTAGAGTTGATCTGTTTGTTATTCAATTCTGGGATTTCTGATTCTTCCATGGAACCATTATATGTGATGTCAGTCCAATCATAGACTGGCCACTTGGAGATGCTTATCGGAGTGGTCTCTTGGAATGAGATGTACAAATGACAACCATCTTCACCAGTGAAAGTATCCTTGTCATTCAGCTCAAAGAATTCAACGTTTAGTTTCTGGAGAATTGGAGATGGGATATCATAAAAAGTGTCCTGGAGATCGAATTGATCTGAGTATCTAATGATGTTGTTTGGCTTGGAGCTTCTCTTGGAGACCGAATTGTACCAAGTTTGGTCCGAGGCAAATGGGTCTGATAATAATGTATTAAGTAGTGAAGGTTTAGAACCGATTACACCAATTCTGACAGTGGCTGTTGGATCTCTTAACAAATGAGTTGTGATGCCAATCTTACTCCAAAGACCATCCTTGTTTTCAAACGCAGAGCGTGCCCTTTGTAAGTTCACGACAGGGTCTTTTATATCATGGATAGGTTCAATGGGTGTTGATAATGAAGCCTGCTCTGGGTCCAAGGCTGTTGTCTTGGACGCATTTATCGCTTGTGATGTGATGGTGGAGTAGCCACGTCTCAGAATGTGCCAATTGAGCAGGTTTCTTTTGATCATTGCCTGCGTCCTTATTTTAAACCTGTTTCTTGTTTCTTTGTTTCTTTGTTTCTTTGTTTTTAGGCAGTTTCGAGCCTTTTTTCAATTTTGTAGATACAGAACGAGTTCGCGACTACGCGATATGGCAATTGCCTGATTTGTGTATTTTCTGATCTTTAAATTTTCCGTAACATGTGAAAAGTCAAAATTCCAACAAAAACATAAAAGAACCAAAATTGCTGATTTTGCACAGGTTTATTCCAACTGAAACTTCATTGATTAAACACCGTTTTCTACTCAGAAAGGACTCTTCAACAGGCTCCTTCACGAACTTATCCTGGAAAAGTTGTCTTATATTTCACAGTTTTTTCAATACTCTTTTTGCAGTCTTCCCCAGGTTATCTAATACCCAAATACCACAATTCATACTCAACCCACAATTTCGTTCAGGGATAATGCAAGTCCAGGGCTCCAGAAAGCCACGGGAGCTGCTCTCAGAGGACGAACCCCACAAGCCACCAACACTGACTTCGCTACCTCCGATTCAAGCACCATCTCCAACGAGAATGATACATACTAGCTCATCACCTGCTTTACCTATAATACAAAACAAAGCTACATCCAGAGAAGAAGATAATGATGCCGGAGAAGATGTGGAATCTGATGCTGAAATATTGGCGATCCAGGCACTGGGACAGCTGAAGAATAGTGGACCACCAACGCCTGTTTTATCTCACAATACTCTTTTCCAACGAGAAGGAAGTGCTGACTCAGATGGGACAGATAACGACATGAATTACGACACAGCTAACGAAAACGAACCAGACATCAAACCTTTTGCCAGATCCAGAAAGATTCTGAAAAAGATGAAGGATTATCCAATTGTTAACTCTGCTGTTAGAGTCTATAAATCCAATAAACCTGCTATCAAATATGGTGTTGAGATGGTTGAAAGAGCGACGCTCCCTATGGTCACAATGTTGGAAGAAACTAGACAAGACTGGAAGAGAAAGAGAAGACTCAGCAGGGCGAATGAGATGTTTCCCGATGACGAGAAGATTGTTGTTCCAAATAATCCACTCCCTATCACGTTCAATTCGTCCAAGAAGCAGAAACTACCTTCCATTTCTGAGGCATTAGCTCTTGGTGATGAATTAAGAATGAGTATGTCTATTGAGTCAAAGAAAAGGTTGACTACATGCCTTCAGCTATTGATGTTGGCAAACAAACAATTGTCCTCAAAAGTTACTGATTTACAAGATATGATCATTAAAGAGAAGGAATTAATAGAGAAGAAGAAGCAACAAAAGAAGCAGCAGATACAAGGTGAACCAGAAGTCTTTCATGATGCACATGAGGACATCTCATCTGCTTCCACTAAGGCCATCAAGCAAGAAATTGTTGGTACCGTCAAGAAAGTGGTCACGTTAATCTCCAAATATGCAGGTAACTCACTGCCAGAACCTGAAAGGTCGAATGTTAGAGAGACATTGCTAAGACTACCGAACAAGTGGGCTTCGCAAGCATCGAATTCACTCTTGACATACAATACTAATGGTAAAGTGTTGGTGTTGGCGAATGAATCCTTGGATATGGTCAGTTCAGTGATGTCTGTGTTTGATGAAACTTTGACAAAGGCAGAGGTTTGGATCAAACAGAAGCAGGAAAAACAGTTGACAAAACAGGCTATCCTGAACAGCTCATTGAAGAAACAAAAGGTTCAAGAAGATGCGCAAAATCAACAGAACTTACAAGGCTCATCTAATTCTTGATGTTTCTTTTCTAGCCTACTTAAATGTACCATGCCATGCATTGCTTGTTTCTTTAAATGACCACGACATTAATGACCACTCTTTCAGTTCACCTCTTAATCATTTCCATCATACGCCATCATGAATACCCTGATTTGTTACTATTTTTGTTCTAGCCACCTTAATTTACATCATGTACAATCAAAAAAAAAACTTTATCTAACCCATTTCATTATAATCTTTAAAAGCTGCAAAGCTAGCTCTGTAGAGCTTTCAATCTTTCTCTCATTTCGTTCAGGACATGTTCGTCCTCCTCATCCACTTCAGGTTCAGGTTCAGGCTCACTGATACGCTCAACAGGCAATGAGTCAACCTTATTGAATTTCTCAGATGTGAATTGATCAATGATCTTGTTGACTTCTTCTTCCACTTCTTCTTCCATATCTTCGTCTTCATCCAGAATGTCCACAGTATCACCAACCATTTCATTGATTATACCACTCTTGACCAATTCTTGCTCCAATTCCCTCATCGTACCAGTCAGCTCCGGTAATCTCACCAAACTATTAACCTCACGCATTATCGTGGTGCTCTTGGCCATGTTCTGTTGTAGTTTCACCATCCCAAAGGCCTCATCTATCTGCATCCCCACACTGTCCAATTGTGCCTTGGATTTGTATAATCTAGAGTGTTGTTTCTTGATACTATACAGTTCACGAGCATAGATCTTCACACTCTTGACATCATTCTTCTTTGCACTTTGTTTAATCAAGGTCTCGGTCTTCTTCTGTAGTGCTGTAATCTCTCTGATACTCTTCTCCAGTGATCTGGTGTTGCGACGTATCAATCCTTTACACTTTCTATGCTGGTTGTGTTGTTAGCCTCCTCTGCAATTAACTTTCACTTTTGAAGTTGACACTTTAAACTTACTTGTTCCTTAGGGTCTGGACCCCATATTGCTTTCTTGATGTAGTTCATTGGTATCAAGCTGTCAGTTAATAATGGCAATAAGAGGGAGAAAGTGTCAAATGTTAGGCCAGTTTTTATCTTTCTTTGTATTTTGATGATTTTCTGTCAAAAATACTCGGTCAGGAAATTCGCGAATTTATTTATGTGGACTCATATTATGTAATCAAAGCTCATAATCATCTCATTAAACTATATAAACGGAGCAAGTATTAAAAGCAGAACAAGAACGTAACCACCCCAGAAGACATTGTTTGTCGAAGCACCAGAGCGTGTAAAGTCAAACAAACTATCACCACCACCAGATCCATGGGAAGATTCCTTCTTTTGATTGTTTGATTCTGTGAATAGAAGTGAAGGGTTTTTCTTGAATTTGTCTAATAGTGATTCAGCCTCAGAGGTTTTGCGATTCGTTGGTGATGTAGCGCTCTTATTCTCTAAAGGGAGATCATCTTTTGAATGAGTATTCTTTACTCTTCTGGTTTCAATTCCATTTGAGGAGGCAGGAGAGTGAATTTCACCGATAGTTTCGGAATGATCTTTCGATTCGTGTGACACTTTCGATATCGGTTTTGGATGAGGACTGCTCTGAGTAGTCTTTGTTGGTCTCTCTGAAGAGTCATCCGTCATTGTGGGCTTCTTGTTGGCTTTTTCTGAAATATTATCTTCACTTTCATCTTGGATTTCATCTTGGATTTCATCTTCAGTATTGGTCTGTTTGTTGAACAAAATCTCTTCAATATCTTCTTCCTCAATTTCAGACCCTTTGTTTTTCAAGCCAATTCTTTTCTTCTGGTCAAAGGTAAACCTAGCCTTTGATTTGTCGATAGGCTTGAAGCCATCGTCTTGAGAGGTTTCTTGAGGTTCTGTGGAGTTTTCTGGTTTTTGAATAGGCGCATTCTTTGGTGAATCAAATTTGGGTGATTTTTCGATACCTTTTTGAAATGGTGCTGTTCCTATTTGGCCATTAATATTGTGTTTCTGTGCCTGTTTCTCACGAAGCTTTTTAATGATACCTTCCCCTCTCACAAAGCTTGCACTCTTCTCTTGCTCTTCAGCATTTGTAGCATCTTGAGCAACCTCACCAGTATCAAAGTAGTCACCATCAACATCAAGCTCTTCATTGTCATCATATTCCTCTTCGGAATCATTAGATGTTTCAAGTTCTCTCTGGGTTACTTTATCGTTCTCGGCACCCTGAATTTCTTGAGCCAATTCACGAATTAGGGCGTCAACCTGAGTTTCATCAAGGCTGGTAACATCTAGCGCAATCTTCTTCAAAAACGGTCTATGGACTAAGTTATCAAAAGCTTGTCGCTTATCATCTGATAGAATAATATCCAACACTTCTTGTGGGATCTCTTTCAATCTGCTTGGATGATAATCTGACCACTTAATTGCCTTGTTGTCTTTATCGGATAAACCTTCGGCTGTCATCTTATCCAAATCTGTCACAAATGGCCTTAGTAACCCTAGATTATTTCTGATGTAATTGATAATCTCAAGAGTGGATGGTGGGTTTCCGTTGTGTTGATCAATTGATGATCCCTTTGAGTTGCTCCCAACGCCAGGGAAGTGTGGTCTTTGTTCATAAGGGAGGATGGAATCGTTTGGCAAAAGTGGGTTTCGTTGTGAGCTATCAGGACTTCCAACTTGTCTCTCTTGAGATGGTTTGGATGTAACAGGTTCATCTTGCTTCTGCTGCTCGTTAGGTTTCTCAACGTCACCTAGAACGGCCTTGAGTGCATTTTTCAATCTTTCAGTGTTCAAATTATCGAGCCCCTCATCTAAATTCAAATCAAGAAGTGAGTTCTTTGGGCGACTAGATTCTAATGCTGGGCCAGCAGCATCGTTAGGGTCGCCAACCACCATAGGAGCTCCCATTGCGGACTCAGAATCGACTGGCGAGATCACATCAACAGGTTTGACATCTTGAAATGAAGGAGTAGGAATGGAGTGTGGGGATGAATTCATTTCAGTTTCATGAGTATTCAACCCAATCTTGCCCAAACTGTCTTTCAAGTACTTTTCAACGCTGTTTTTGATCGTTTGTTCAATGTTGGCATGGTCAATTGTGTTTGGTTGAGCAGTTAAGTCAGATTGGTTGATTACGTCAATTCTGTGACTAGCACCAGGTGCAACAGGCTGTTGAACAATTGGATTCGGACCAGTCGGAACTTCTGGAGCAGCTGCTATCACGGGTTCTGGCACTTGGCTTTTCAAGCTATCAAAATCGGAAGCTTCCTCTTGAGCGCTCTCTTGTTTCTCTTTTGGCACTTTTAGAGTGCTTGGTACTGGTTCCTGTGGTTCTGAAAGATGTTTTGGGGGTGTGGTAGAAGCTGAAGTTGACTCTTTGGTAGGAGTTGGGGATGCAATCTCAGACGATGCAGCGAAGTTTGTTGATGAGATTGGAGACTCGCTTGCTGTGGATGTTTCGATGTCCTGAGAGTATACCCCTGCAACTGTCGTTGGGCTATACTCGGTGGTTGGAGCAAGTCTATTTGCCATTGTAGGGCGGGAGGCAGGAAGGATCTCATCTGTCGTTGCTGAAAGCAGCTCGGATTCTTCAACTTTTGAAGGAAACGGAACCGGCGTTGAACCGAGCAGGTCTTCTGATTCCTTCTGTTGAGAGTCAGGCTTCTTAGCTTCAGCTAGAAGCCCATCAGGTTTGAAGTCCTTGCCTAACTCAGACAAATCCTTGGAAACAGCCTTTAATTGACCCAAGTCAGCGTCAACACCAACAAGTCCTAGATCAACCTTGCTATTCGAACTGAGACCGTAATCACCTAGCTTAGCAGACAATACATTGACCAAATCGCCTTCATGTTTAACCTCATCTAGCGTGAGAAAGATGGTTTCAGAGTCTTGTGTTTCTTCTGCAGCACCAACTGAAAGACCTACTTTCAGTTCATCACTTTCAACTCTGTGGCCCTTGTTGGGATCATCGTTTTGTATGATGATGGTGGAGAGTGTAATCCCAGTGAGCAGTAATATAGTAATGGAGTACCTAGAAACCTTCATAGCGCCTGGTGTCAATGTCTAAAAAATATCAAAGAAGAGTTTCTCTAGAGAAGGTTTGGCCTTTCAAAAAGATAGTAGATCTATTGGTCAGATACATAGGGAAATCAGAAAATCCACAAAACCACATTGCAGCCATCAGACCGAGGTTGTGAGGATGTCTAGACACACACAATCTCCGGAACTGGAAATTGTGGGTTCGTGTTTGTGTGCATAGTATATTTTGTGTCATGAGTTCCTTGAGCCGCAAAACCACAAACCACAAACACCAAAAGCCTCAAACTTTCTCCAAGGAAGCCAAAACTTCCTTTGCAACATTTAAATACCCTTGCTGGATGGCATTATTGGTCGTGTCTAAGACGATTGGCTTCCCTCTGTCACTATGTAGACAGATCTCTTCATTCAATGGGATCTCGCCCAATAACTTCACCCCTCTTCTCTTTGCCTCTCTTTTAGCACCACCATCACCAAACAAATGGGATTCGTGGTTGCAGTTTGGACAGATAAAATAACTCATGTTTTCAACCAGTCCAAGAATAGGGATGTCAACCTTGTTAAACATGGCGATACCTTTCACTGTGTCAAGTAATGCAATGTCTTGAGGAGTCGATACAATGACAGCGCCATGGATGTGAATTTGTTGGCTGATGGTAAGCTGTGTGTCACCAGTGCCTGGAGGCATGTCGACGATTAGCACATCCAGATCGCTCCACTTGACATCAAACAGCAGTTGTTGTAGGGCCTTCATGACCATCATGCCACGCCACACAACAGGCGTATCAGGCTCGATCAAAAAGCCCATCGACATCGATTCCACACCATAGTTCTTCAGTGGTAGCAGTTTACCGTCTTTGGAGAGCCTTGGCTCGCCTTTCAAGTTCATCAGCATTGGAATCGAGGGGCCAAAGATATCAGCGTCCAATAGGCCAACCTTCTTTCCAAGTTGCTGCAATGAGACCGCCAAATTGACGGCTACCGTGGACTTCCCAACACCGCCTTTTCCCGAAGAGACCAATACTACCTTCTTGACGCCTGGGATGCGCTGCTTTACTGGCAGACCACGGCCCATGGCGTTTCGTTTGGGGAGTCCCTGGAACACGTTAGCAGAGGTCTTTAGAAAAAGAGCAGCTCACGCCGATTTGTGGACTTACCAGAGGGTTTTCATGGAGAAGCACACTTTGAGAACTGAATTGGCGCCTGAAGCCACCTGTTCTGAGCAGTCTGAGAGTTGTTTGCATTGATTTGTTTGGCTTTCCCCAGGTTTTCTGTAAAACAGCCTAATTATTCAATTCGAAAGAAAAAAATCCAACCTCATCGCTACTTAGACCAAACACCGTGTACATCAACATCAGGTCAATCCACTGTTTGATAAACCCTCAAACATACCATCCCCCCCTCCCATTAATAATGACAGGAAACAATTTCACTGGTCGGCTGCCCACGATCTACGCTCTTTCAACTCACTTCTCGAGAGCTGCTATAGGTGTAATCAGAGTATCTGGCCCAAGCTCTACGAACGTCGTGCGAAAGCTAACCAATCAGAAGCTCCCCAAGCCACGTATGGCACAAGTGAGAAAACTCTACCAACCACAATCTGCAAAGCTGCTGGATGAAGCTCTGGTGATTCATTTTCCTGAACCAAAGACATACACCGGTGAAGATCTGGTGGAGCTTCATGTCCATGGTGGTACTGCTGTTATCCAATCTCTGCTGAAAGCCATTGGATCCCTACATACTCCAGAACAACCGATAAGGTATGCTGAAGCTGGTGAGTTTTCAAGAAGAGCATTCAGTAATGGGCGGGTTGATCTCACTGAGATCGAAGGGATTAGAGAGTTAATTGATGCAGAGACAGAACAAGCACGTATTGCCGCTATCAACAGCGCCACAGGTGGCAATAAAGCCTTGTTCAAGGAATGGAGAGAGAAGCTGGTGCATAATGTGGGGCTCCTGACAGCTATTATTGACTTTGCAGAAGATACAGAGATTGCAGATATTGAAAAGATCTATAATACAGTCAGCACTAATCTAGAAGCCCTTCAATCTGAAGTTGAATACTTCTTGGAGAAAGGTGCCAGATCAGAAGTGTTATTGAAAGGTATCAAAGTTACATTATTAGGTCCTCCAAATGCTGGAAAATCCTCAATTCTGAACAAACTTGCAAGCTCAGAAGCTGCCATTGTCAGTGAAATTGCTGGTACAACCCGAGACGTTATCAATGTGCCCCTTGATATCCAGGGCTACAAGGTTGTTGTTGGAGATACAGCTGGTATCAGAGACTTAACCGAGGCCGACAAGATTGAAGCTGAAGGTATCAAGAGAGCAAAGAAGTTTGCCCAAGCGAGTGATATGGTTCTTGTTGTCCTAGGGTCTGATAATCTCAAGCTTGATGTAGAGTTGAAAAATAATATCAAGATGCTGAGCCGGGAGAAGAATGTACTTGCTGTGCTTAACAAGATTGATTTGGTGGACAGTAAGATCCAAGAGGTGATTGAGAAGTTAAGTAAGGAACTTGAATTGGATCATAGCTCATTCATTTCCGTCTCCTGCCTAGACGAGACTGGGTTGGACGAACTGACAGAGAGACTGATTGAACGATTCAAGGTCATTTCTTTAACACAAGACACAGATCCAATCATCTTAACCACAAGAGTCAAAGACATCCTATTGAACGATGTGATATACGGGTTCGAGGAGTTCAAGGCTTTTAAGGAGTTGGATGATGTTGTTCTTGCCACTCAAGGCTTACAACATTCGATTGAAGGTATTGGTAAGATTACAGGCGAAACAGTCGGGGTTGAAGAAGTCCTTGGTGTGGTCTTCTCATCCTTCTGTGTGGGTAAATAGACACAAACGTAGCATTGATACATAAGGAGACCAATCATATTCATATTTTCTGACGTAACCATTTCAATTTTTGCTATCTCTACCTATTATTCATCATCCTCGTCATAGAACTCGAACTCAACATCAGGATTGAATAGGTTGTATCTGCCTAAGAAATTCTCAACATCGTCAACGGTGAACTGTTTCCTCATCAACTTTTCGACTTCATCATTGACAGGCTCATTTGGATCACTCTGAACGTACTCAATGCCATTATCAGCATAGTAGGAATAATCCTCTTGACCATCCGCTAGGTCATCAACTGGCTTGGTAATCTCATCAAATAGAGCTTCTTCAGCAACAATATCTTCAATGTAAACCTGCTCTTTTTCATCGTAAAGGTCATCAGTAAGACCAAACTTGTCCATCAATTCAAGCTTGAAATACATGATCAACTCAATTGGGACACTCTTCAAAAGACCGAGCAATCTGAAGACCTTTACGATAACTGACAAGATTAAAATTTCAGAGGACCAGATGATGTCATCAATTATTTTTAGGATCAAACGTAGAATCAACTTGACTTTTCGTAGAGCCTCCCCTGGAAACTCTTTGATCAACCACTTAATCTTTTTGATGATGATATGTTTAATCAACATCAAACACTTCTTAATCTTTTCAATAGTCATCATGAGTTTGATACAGAATTTAATTCTTTTCTTCTTGATAATCTTCTTCAACTTTATTAACTTGATCAAGATCCAAATCTTCTTTTTAACTTTTCTGATAATCTTCTTGATCTTCTTCTTAACCTTCTTTAAAAGCTGTAACACAGAACCCTGGGACTCAATCAAATCAGGATTTTCTTCAAAGCTACCCAACAATAGTTTGTAGGTTTCATCTGGATCATAATAAGAAATGTTTGTGTCCTCACCATTTTCAACAGGTGTAACATCGTTCAAGTCGTGAAGCTGTTGTAGAATTTCTTTCTCTTCTTCGTCATAATCATCATCTAACGACAAAACATCATAATCCTTTTTGTCATCGTTTTGAAACACTCTATGAAGTCTAGGAGATTCTAGCACCTCATAAATGTTGTCATGAACACTGAGTCTCTCTGCCATCTCAAGCAATTCTTCTGGAGTGATCTCTACCAATAACATGGCCAATTTGTACAACTTCTGATAGACATTTTCTAGTTCTTCATGAAGCACCGCTAGTTCTGTTTCAAGTGAGTCCTTGGTGTAATCAACATGTTCTCTGGCCTCAGCTACCATAATTTTCAGCTCTTGGATCAAAATGGATGGAGACATGAAGTTCAATAGGTTTTCATCATCGTTGACTCTTAGAAAGTCAAACGCTGGGTCATCACCAATAAACTCAGCAACTTCTGGGTCTAAAAAGGGGTCCAAATCAGCCAAAGCACCTATAGTGAGGAGTATCAAGAACGTCAAAAGACGTCCTATGATCATATTCCTGTGTGTGTTACTGTGGTTCGTCTTCTGATTAAGATTCGGGCATGGACCAAAGCGGATATTCCTAACTTTTTATAAGCTCTCATTAGCCGCCGTTGGGGAGAAAAGTACCACGGTTTCCATGGATACCCAATCACCAGTCCTTGGTGAACTCATCAAGCTCTTTTGTGAGCCTGGAGATGAAATCAACCCTGGCCTCTATGTTGTCAATCTGCCTCACAAGACTGTTGATTTCAGTGTCTTCTCTTACATTAGCATACGCTCAATCCACGATTGTTCTCTGTCAATACTCACTGATCAATTGGATCTTCTCGACCTTTCTTTCAATTGTCTTCAGGTCTTCCTCCTTCTTAATGTACTTCAAAGTCGCAGCCGTGTTTGTCTGTCTGATGGACTCAATTTGTTTCAAAGTAGCCTCTGTGTCTTCTAGGTAAACTTGCTGGAGAGATTCCAGTGATTCGGCAATTAGTTTATGTGTATCCGCCATTGCTGTAAGAGGTCTGAATGACAATGAGACTACATCTTTAAACACTGTTCATGTTACCTAACAATAATCCATATCTGCCAGGTATCACGTGTCAATAAAGCAATATTCCGACCAAATATCACCTGATCTTGTCCGAAAAACACTTACCTCTTCCTCATATACTCATATACAGCGGTTTGAATACCTAACTCTCCCTAAAAATCTTTTCCTACACAATATATATATATCCCAAAACTCATCATTGGTATACTGGTCGAAAGCTTTAACCTATTCCCATTGAGGAATGTTCACCTCTCATATTAGTAGCCAGAAAGAAATCGAAAGAGTTGGGAACGAAGTCTTTCCAGATGCCAATATTGAATAGCTCTGGATCGATAGTGCTCATACATGCCGTCAAGGAGCTTTATCTAATAGGTTATAAGTTTCAATAAAAAACACAAAAAAAAGCAAATGTCGTATTATATGATAATCTGTGGATATTCCTATTCAGGCCTCTTTTCACTAACACCAACAATCTTCCCAGCATTTTGGTACACACTACCATAATAACGGTACAAGATCTTGGTCTCATCATCAAAGTTCCTCAGCAAGCCGCTTGATTTCTCACTTCTATCACCACCAACAGCATCATAAGCGCACCACATGTATCCCCTACAAACATCCATCTTTTCCCAACCACGGCTGTTCTCGCCCTTGTCGTTCTGGACATAATGTTCTGCAGGTTTAGGCACAATAATACTTTCCATGTTTTGGTATGACGCGTACATATTCTTCAACTCAGCTGAGGTGTCAAACAGATTCTTTGTCAATGGGAAACGCATATCATCAACAGAGGCATCAAGGAACTTACAATAGATAAACCCGGAGTTCCACCATAGCAAAGTTGAATTGTCCTCTGACGAAACATGCGCCGGATGTGTTGAGCATAGTTCATTACCCACTAGCTTTGATCTTCGCTCATCGGTCTTGTCATCAATCAATCTTCTTGCCCTTGGTGTGATTTGCCCCACTGAGCCAGCAGGCCAATAGTTCAGGTAGTAATCTTCATCACCAGCAGCAGACATACCCAACCAGAAGAGTTCCTTATCACCCCAAACCTTTATCGTAACTGGATGCCATAGTGTCAGTTGTAGAGTGGCCAACACACCTAGGAAATGTCTCTTTTTGTCTATGGCGACGACACCAGATTCCATCAAATGAACAAAACGACCACCAATGAAACGGTTCTGCAAAGTAAATTCTGTGATCTCTGGAATACCGAATAGGGCGGTGTCCACTGAGGAAGGCATCAATTTGGTATAAAAGATTTCATCAGATTCGGAATTTTGTTTAAACAATTCACGATCTTTGAAGAAATAGGCACCTTGTTCCTTATAAAATTTAGAACCAAAGATGTATTGGTCGATATCAACAACCGGAACGGTATCAGTATCAATCAAAATGGAATGTTGGAATGAGTTGAAGAAGTAGGCTAATATTTTATTAGCAAACCCACCGAACTTCTCTTTATATTGATGAGCAATGGAACCAGCAACATCAACGAACCATAGTTCTTGCTTTGGAAATAGTTTCTCTATTTGTTCCGCGTAGTCACTTGGATTCTCCAATTTGTTTGGTATTGCAACCCCACGTTGTTCCAGAATGGTATCTAGGTTGTCAATTACTGACAGGTCGAAGTTCTCAACGGATCTGGCCATTTTGACCAATCTTTCTTGAACCTTTACGGTCAAATCACCAGAATGAACAATTTGTATAGGTAAAGTGTTCCCAGTGGCCCTCAAAATACCCAAAAGTTGAATCAATTGACCCAGGTGTTTATCAGCAGCTGAAACCGCGATACCTCTCCCATTGAACCCATCTCTCAAATTCTTCAGGTAACAAGCTGATTTCTCTTTCTTTTCGAATGGAGCATTTTGGGAAACATAATTTCTCATCACAGGCATTGATTTTAATACTTCACCATCCCAACGTTTGTATAGTGGTGTCTTACGTGATAACCATTGGAATAATCTCACTTCTATGTCGTTACATTGGTTATCGATGTTCTGCGTCTTTTTCTGGGCGGATGTCAATGTGTTTTGATGACCATATGAGTCCAAATAACAGGCACCATAAACTCTCAGGTGAGTAGAGGCATCAACCAATCTTTGTTCAGTGATTCTAGTAGATTCCACGACTTTTTGCCAATCTAAATCAAAAGCGTGTTCAAGATCTTTCTCCTTGACGATCAAATCCTTTTCATGATCTGACTCGACATCTTTGAGTTCGTGCTTCTTGTATTCTTCGATTTTGTGCCTGATGAACTTGTCACGGCTTTCGAAGATGTACCTCTGGTAAGGGAGCTCTTTAAAATCGGTGTTGGCCCACTCAGGGTTCTTTTGATAAAGTTCCTGAAAATATGACAAACATTTCTCATGATAATCTAAGGAGCTCAAGGCCTCACCGTGCTTGGAGCGCAACATTTCATAAGGAGAGGCAATATAGTCCTTGTCATTCAGGTAAACCTTGTTCTCTGGGTTGCTGAATCCAGACTTGATCTCTTTGATGGGATCCAGATCGACATAATTGTATCTGTTAAAGAAATGGAATTGAAACAAGATAAAGAACCCAATCAGCAATGACGTGACGACTTTTGGTCGTACCACTCGGAATAAGGGGAACATGGTATTTGAGAAGGACAAACAAAAAAGACTAGCTGACAAAGTGAGAGCTGTGACAGATCCCTAGTCCTTGTGATAAACAGAAATGTCAATACAAATAGTTCAGATTTTTTTTTTCGAACTGACAAAAAAAAAGCAGATAAGACATGTGCATAACATTTTTACAGTATGTCCCAATGGGGAAACTAAAATTTCTTTTTTTGATGACCCATACAGATAACTACAGGATGAAATCTGCGGGTTCCAAAAATTGGAAGAGAAAATGCATAGGCCAAGGCCGGTTTGGGGGTACTTTCGTTGGACTGGTTTGTATTTGATGATTTTCTATAGGGTATATCTTTTTAAAAAATCCGCAGATGCTTGGAAGTTGCTAAAAAGAGGTAAAAATATCTCTTTTTTGTGGTTTGCCTAGTATTGGACAGAGGGCTGATTGGATTAGCTGGTTGACTGATATTTAGGCCTGTAAAAAAGGGCGGAACTGTGAACAGAAGCTGCTCTCAAAGGGCCTTGGGCAGTAGCAAGCAAGGAGTTCGCCCAGTCTGTGATCGCCATTCGCCACTGACGCAGGAACGGTACGTCGTTGTTTCGTGTTGAAATTTGATAGTGATCTGCGCTGTGAAAGTGTGTCCCAACTATCCACTATACATTGTTAGAATATCAGCCTGTGAGGCTCCCCTTGACGCCACATGCTTCGGTTGCTGCTCCAGTTTAGAGTTGATCAGCCCTTGACCACTGCCTATCAAACTTCAAGCCCCTAATTCTGGGCAGGCTTTGAGGCAATGGTGTTGCAAGAAATTGGACTTCAGTCCCAGCCCAGGCCCTTTAGGTCCCATTGAGAATGAAATATATGGCCATTGGGTCTTTTCGGAACACCGAAGGTGTTCTCCCAATCTGGACTCGTATATGCGACTGCTCACGGCTAAGCGAGAGACCAAATACTTCATGTGTGTCGTCTTTACATCATGTGGATTGGCTACTGTAAAAAAAGTGTTCCAGTTACAGACAGACATCTTCGAACTATAATCCCTCAGCAGATAGAGCTTGAAATCAATAGTTGGTTGCTGATATTTGAAAACCTTTGGAGTTCCATATCGCTAGTTATACACATGCTGAGAAGCGAAGTGCTTTCTCTCACTGTCATTAATTGGCACCCGATTTGGTGTCAAGTCATGCAAACTTTAGCCACACTGCATTAGCGAAATCGAAATTAGATAAAGAAACTGTGGTTCATCACCTATATATAATCATATATGGGTGATAGTCAATATTACTGAAATAAAGCGTCAATCTCTTGATACAAGTTGGCAGTAGTTACGGTGACTAGTGTCAGCCACATCACGACGCCTGCAAGACAATTGTGAAGAGTTAAGGCGGCTCTTGGCTTGATTTCTGATACCGTTAGAATTTCATATAGCCGACGTGATCTAATCCAGTATTGGTACTGAATTCTACTCGGGGTGTCGGTTATTCACCACCAGATATCTCAATCAATGAAAGAACAGCACAACTTTAAAAGGGATGAAGACGCACGTTTCTTCAAATAATGTACTAAGATATAACGCAAAAAGATTGTAGTAGTCTCACGGCAGCTTTGCGGCCGGTGGAAATCTTAAACAAGGAACCATAATCGTTCTGAGCATTTAATAGTAGCATTCTCGCAATAGATTGAAATGCATCAGGTATCCCATTCCGGTCCAATTCAATCACGTGATGGTCGGGTGTTTAGACAGGGTAAACAAATATAGAAAGCTTTTAAACGCGAAAAAATAACCCTTAACTATAGCTGTTGCCACTTCACAACGAGATCCCCACAATGTCGCAATTCAGACTTTCTGCTGAACTCTTAGGGCATAGTGACGATGTCAGGGCGCTTGTGGCTCCTTTCAACGACACGATTGTCTCTGCCTCCCGTGATTCAACAGTCAGGGTGTGGGCTTTGAACAGTGGTATCTGGAACTCCACAGTCAACTTCACTTCCAATGGCTTTGTCAATTCCCTAGCTTTTGACAAAGTCAACACATTAGTGGTTTCAGGTAGTCAGGATGGCCTTATAAATGTCACAGATCTTTACTCAACAGGCTCAATTGATGCTAAATACGTCTTGATTGGCCACAGTGCAAACGTGTGTTGTCTTGACACATCAGGTCAGGAGTACATCAGTGGGAGCTGGGATTCAACTGCCAAGGTCTGGTCGAATAACAAGCTGAAATATGAGCTTGTTGGCCACAATGCTTCTGTGTGGGATGTGAAGATCATTGGCGAAAACAAGTACTTGACCTCTTCTGCAGATAGAACAGTGAAAGTCTGGGATCATGACAAAGTTGTTGAAACCATTGTTGGTCATCAAGATGTGGTTCGAGGTTTAGCCTTATTACCAAATGGTGTAGGGTTTGCTAGTACTTCCAATGATTGCACCGTTAGATTAACTACGTTTGAAGGTGATCTGATTCATGAATTGAGTGGTCATGATAGTTTTGTTTATGATGTTGCATTCCTGTCAAATGGTGACATTGTCACCAGTGGGGAAGACAGAACCGTTAGAATCTGGAGGGATGGTAAAGCCATCCAAGTCATTACGTTGCCTTGTATCTCTGTTTGGTCCGTTGCTGTTCTACCGAATGATGATATTGCTGCAGGTGGGAGTGATGGTAAGATCCGTATCTTCAGTCGTGAAGAGTCAAGATATGCTGACCCTGATGTGCTTGAGGCTTTCAAAAATGAAGTTGAGAGTATCGCTATCAATGCACAATCATTTGATGACTCTAAGGCTTCTGATACTGAAGCTTTGAAGAGACCAGGGAGTAAAGAAGGCCAAGTCATCGTTGTTAAATCAAATACTGGTATCAATGAAGCTCATCAATGGAGTGAGGGTAAGTGGGTGAAGATTGGTGAGGTTGTCAGTGGCGCTACAAGTGAGAAGAAACAAGAATTGAATGGTCAACAGTGGGACTTTGTTTTTGATGTTGATGTCAAAGATGGAGAACCTCCATTGAAGCTACCCTACAATATCAATGAGAATCCATATAACGCTGCCACAAGGTTTCTTGAAGCTAACGAATTACCAACCAGCTACACAGATGAAGTTGTGAGATTCATCACTCAAAACACACAGGGAGTCACCATTAACCAAAGTTCTGATACATACAATCCTTATGCTGACTCAAGATCCAAGATAATTCCACAGGTCGAGTACTTAGGGTTTACAACTGATAACTCTGCTGCTATTTTCAAAGGTATTAGCAAGTTAAACGAAACTGAGAAGACTTTCAGTGAAGGTGAATTGAAAGAGATCGAGTCTTCTTTCAAATCAAAAAATTATTCCAAGTTGCTTGAAATCTCACAAAAGATTGTTAGTTCATGGTCTAACAAGCTACCAGGGTTTGATATACTAAGATTGATTGTTCCACATTTGGAGAAGCCACCAGCTGATTTAGGCGATTATTTGAAGCATGGCTTAGATGTTTCAAAACCAACTATCTTCTTCATGACTTTTAGACTATTATCAAATGTCTTTTTGAACAAGAAATGGGGTGAAGTGATCATTACAGATTCATCAATCTCCAGCAAGATTCTAAACCAAAGCAACATTGATTACAGTGCTATTGAAGCCAAACACCAAGTGAGTATTGCGAACTCTGTTGCCACTTTAATCCTAAACTTCAGTGTGTATGCTGCAAAGTTCAAAGTGCAGCCATTGGTGCTAAAATTGCTAGACATCTTACATTTAAAAGGGCTTGAAATTTCCAAATTTTCATCAGAGGCCGCCTATCGAACCACTGTTACTTATGGTAATTTGATCTACGTGAAGAGAGATTTCAAAGACAGGAGTTACGCAGAGTTTCAGCAACAAATTGAGTCTACTTATTCTGAAAATAGATTTAAAGATGTCTTTAAAGATATAGGCCAACTTTGATCATGTCTGATATGAGCCTTATGTCACCCTATAATGCGACTTGAGTCTGCAAAAATTCCAAGTTTGTTACATTTAGTAATTGTATACATCACGCTGGCGAAGGTTGGTAGTATACCTGGTTAAATAAATACTAATATTTTCTTGAAGTATCTACAGTTCAATGCCAATGTGTCACTTTCAGATACAAATTTTTCATATGACATGGTTTTGGTGTTCATGATTTGGTGATGGAGAGCGATTTCGTCTATGCCCGTGTATCACTGTGCAACTTTTAATTTTGGCTTTGTGTCGTTACACTGAAAATCCAACGTGTTTCTAGCTTAGTTCCGCTAGTCTCTTCATTGCACCTAACATTAGACCCTTATTGATCGAATCTTTCAAATAGCCCTCACAGAAACGGTCACCTCTATAACAACTAATGATGAAACACTGTGCTTCCTCTTTGGTAAAATTTTGGAACTGTGAGGTGTCAGAAATCCTTATCTTGTCACCGAGGATAGAACGATAGTTCGGATATCCTAGCTCTCTTCCCAGATCATCTGTGCTTTTAGCCAACTCCAGTATCAGACTGTTGGAAAGGGCCCTATAGCGTGCTGGGTCTGTGGTGTAAATGGAAGTGAGCTCCTCCAGATCTGGAATGAAGGATATGACGGATCTTGCCATGGTTGACTGATTGTTGTTGTGGACTGTTCTTTTCTAACAAGAGTAAATTAGAGTATAACAGTAACAGTGTCACCTAACTTTAATTTTCGCGAGATTGAACCCTGAACTGGTTTCAATCCCCAAGTATACCCGATACAGTCTACAGCCTCTTGAAGGTTGGATCTGGGTTACATTGATCTCCTGCTCCTGCTCCTGCTCCTGCCCAAAAGTGGAACACAGAAAAGTCTTCATATCACAAGTGGAAAATATCTGGAAATATTCATGGGCTCTTCCCATTATTCTCTATTTTTCGCGGGTAAATGATAATAAATAGATGACGTAAACGAGAACAGATACGAGTTCTGCACTAGGGGGCGCACATTAGGCACTGTAATTAACAGGAAAAAAGCATACACACCGCCTAGCACCATACACAGCCTTCAAGTGTTGAAGTTTTCATTCGGAAAACGGAAACCACTGCTAAAGCCGAAACTCCAGAGGCATCTGCCATTTCCTGTCCATGTGCCTACTTCCTGTAATGTGATTGGCCACAGGAAAAGAAAAGAGAGAACTACTGACTCCTCTGTGATTCTGTGACTCTGTGCGACTCTGCAGGGCCCTGGAGCAGCTTTCCTGCCCATCCTTCGGCAGTGCCAGCCGAGGTGGACCTGACTTTAGGTGGACCTGACTCTAGGTGGATCTCCCAATTACTACAGTTTTCCCATCGCGGAGTTCCGTCCTGCACTGTAAATAGAACCGCTAATTCCATTATTTCTATCTTGAGCAAGACTGTATAATTTACACTCCACCTTTATAAAAGCAAGGTTGCACAGGTTTCTGCTCTCATAAACTGACTCTCTTCTATAGAGTATTTGTTGAAAACACAACACAAAGCTCAAAGCTTTAATGTTCCCACCAAACGCAAACATGAACAATGACCCTCCCTTTAGGGATATCCACCAGGAGAAGCTCGACCAAGAGCAGGGGCAGGACAATGTTGCTGATTCCACAAATAAGTATGAAGGCTATGATGCTGATGTCGAGAAAGAGATCAAGTCTGTCGCGAGACGTTACTCCAATACGTCTTCCACAGGCTTCTACAAAGACGACTTCAGTTTGACCAGAACCTCCACCGTTGCTCCTGGAGTCTCTCCAATGGACAATGACATCGAACCAAGATTGGACCCAAACTCTGACGATTTCGACTCCAAGTTCTGGGTTAAAAACTTCAAGAGCTTTCTTGACAAAGACCCAGACTACTACAAGAGTTACTCCCTGGGCATCACCTACAAAAACTTGAGAGCCTACGGTAAGGCTACGGATGCAGATTACCAGACCACAGTGCTCAATGCCCCCTTCAAGTACGTGTCTCGTGCGTTTAAAGAACTGGTCAACTCCAAGGAGAAGAAAAAAGAGGCACAATTCGATATCCTGAAACCAATGGATGCCCTTGTGAGACCAGGTGAAGTCGTTGTCGTCCTTGGTCGCCCTGGTTCCGGTTGCTCTACACTATTAAAATCCATTGCTTCCAACACCCACGGTTTCCACATTGGTGAAGAGTCCACCATTTCCTATGAAGGGTTAACTCCAAAGGAGATCAAGAATAACTATAGAGGTGAGGTCGTGTACAATGCTGAAACTGATACCCATTTCCCACATTTAACAGTGTGGCAAACCTTGTCGCTAGCTGCCAAATTCAGAACCCCACAGAATCGTATCCCAGGTGTCTCTAGAGAAGAGTTTGCTAACAAGCTGACCGAGGTGTACATGGCCACATATGGTCTTTCACACACAAAGAACACCAAAGTTGGTAACGAATTGGTCCGTGGTGTCTCAGGTGGTGAAAGGAAAAGAGTCTCCATCGCTGAGGTTTCATTGTCAGGTGCAAGAATCCAATGTTGGGATAATGCTACTAGAGGGTTAGATGCCGCTACTGCATTGGAATTCATAAAGGCTTTAAGAACTTCTGCTGATGTCCTGGAAACCACCGCATTCATTGCCATTTATCAGTGTTCCCAAGATGCTTATGACCTGTTTGATAAAGTTTCTGTGTTGTACCAAGGTTATCAGATCTTCTTCGGTAAGGCCGACGAAGCTAGACAATACTTTATAAAGATGGGTTATGACTGTCCAGCCAGACAAACAACTGCTGATTTCCTAACATCCGTGACATCTCCACTTGAAAGAGTCGCCCAGAAGGGCTTTGAAGACAAGGTCCCAAAGACACCAAAGGAATTCGAGGTCTATTGGAAGCAATCACCAGAGTATGCTAAACTAATACAAGAGATTGACGCTGCTTTGTCTCATCAGAATACTGAGGAAGGCAGATCCTATGTCAAGGCCGCCCATAATGCCAAACAGGCCAAACATACCCGTCCTTCTTCTTCCTACACCGTTTCATACTGGATGCAGACCCGCTATTGTGTGAAGCGTGAATTTCAAAGAATCAGAAACGATTTGGGTTTCAACTTGTTCCAATCTGTTGCAAATTCGGTGATGGCATTAGTATTATCGTCCATCTTTTATAACTTACCGCAAACAACTGGTTCCTTCCAGTATCGTGGATCCGCTATGTTCTTTGGTGTCCTGTTCAATGGGTTCTCATCCTTTTTAGAGATTATGTCTTTGTTTGAAGCTAGACCAGTCATTGAAAAACACAAGCAGTACGCCCTGTATCATCCATCGGCTGCTTCTTTGGCATCTGTTATCGCCTATACCCCACAAAAGATCCTCACTGCCATCTGTTTCAACTTGGTTTACTATTTCATGATTCACTTCCGTCGTACACCAGGGCGTTTCTTCTTTTACTTCCTTGTCAATATCACTGCCACTTTCACCATGTCCCATTTCTTCAGATTGATTGGTTCTGCTTGTTCCTCCCTGTCAGAGGCTATGGTTCCTGCTCACATCATCTTGACCGCTTTGACAGTGTACACCGGCTTTGTCATTCCTGTTCGTTACATGCTTGGTTGGTCTCGTTGGATCAACTATATCGATCCATTGGCCTATGCCTTCGAGGCTCTGATGATCAATGAGTTTGAAGACGTGGAGTTTGCCTGCTCCGAGTTCATCCCTGCCTCACCACAGGCTATGCCTTCATTGGGACCGCAAAACTTTGCTTGTAATGCTGTCAGCGCCCAACCTGGTCAGACTACTATCAATGGCTCAGATTACATCATCAGTGCGTACAACTACATTCCAAAGCACAAATGGCGTGGGTTTGGTGTCACTCTGGTATTTGCCTTTGTCTTATTGCTTGGGTATTTGTTGTTCTCAGAGTATAATGAATCTGCTAAGCAAAAAGGTGAAGTGTTATTGTTCCAACAGAGCACGTTGAGAAAATTGAGAAAGCAACATGGTAACATTCAGAAGGATCTTGAAGCTGGTAATGAGAATGGTGATGAGGCCCTTGAGAAGAACGTTGATGCCATCCAGGCTGGTAAGGATATCTTCCACTGGAGAAACGTTCATTACACCATCAAGATCAAAAAGGAACATCGTGAAATTCTGAACGGCGTTGACGGTTGGGTTAAACCTGGTACATTGACTGCTTTGATGGGTGCCACTGGTGCAGGTAAGACCACATTGCTGGATGTTTTAGCGAATCGTGTCACAATGGGTGTTGTCACTGGTAACATGTTTGTCAATGGTCGTTTGAGAGATGAATCATTCCAAAGATCGACTGGTTATGTCCAACAGCAAGATTTACATTTGGAAACTGCTACCGTTCGTGAAGCTCTGAAGTTCTCTGCCTACTTGAGACAACCATTCAGTGTTTCCCGTCAAGAAAAGGATGAGTACGTTGAGGAAGTGATTAGAATCTTGGATATGGAGAAGTATGCTGATGCTGTTGTCGGTGTGGCTGGTGAAGGTTTGAATGTTGAACAAAGAAAAAGACTCACCATTGGTGTTGAATTGGCTGCTAAACCTAAACTACTATTGTTCTTGGATGAACCTACATCTGGTTTAGACTCTCAAACTGCTTGGTCTATTTGTCAATTGATGAGAAAGTTGGCTAACCATGGTCAAGCTATTTTGTGTACCATCCATCAACCTTCAGCTATCCTGATGCAAGAGTTTGACAGATTGTTATTCTTGGCTAAAGGTGGTAAGACCGTATACTTTGGTGACTTGGGTAAGCATTCACAGACTTTGATTGACTACTTTGAGAAGTATGGTGCTCCTAAATGTCCTCCGGATGCAAATCCTGCTGAATGGATGTTACATGTCATTGGTGCTGCACCTGGTTCTCATGCTAATCAAGACTATCATGAGGTTTGGTTGAGATCTAGCGAACGCCAATCTGTGTTGGATGAATTGAATCAAATGGAAAAAGAGCTGGTCAATGTCCCAATGGACGACTCCGTGGGTCTTAGAGAGTTTGCAGCTCCATTATGGTATCAATACTTTGTTGTCACAAAGCGTGTATTCCAACAATACTGGAGAACCCCATCATTCTTATGGTCCAAATTGTTCCTGGCCATTTCATCCTCAATGTTCATTGGTTTCTCCTTCTTTAAAGCCAACAACTCCATTCAAGGTTTACAGAACCAGATGTTTGCCCTGTTCATGTTCTGTATCATCTTCAACCCATTGTTGGAGCAAATCCTACCTTCATTCGTTAAGCAACGTGACTTGTATGAGACTAGGGAAAGACCATCAAAGACCTTTTCATGGAAGACATTCATGGCTGCTCAAATCACCGTTGAAATCCCATGGAACATCTTCACTGGTACACTTGCATTCTTGACTTTCTACTATCCAGCAGCTTTCTACAGGAATGCTTCACCAGATGGCACTAACGCTGTCAATGCTCGTGGGTTCTACGCTTGGTTTATCTGTATTGTGTTTTTTGTTTTCACTGGTACCATGGCCCATTTGGTGATGGCTCCTTTCCAATTGGATCAAAGTGCCGGTAACCTTGCCTCTTTGATGTTTACTCTATGTTTGGTGTTCTGTGGTGTCTTGGTCCAACTTGACAAGTTGCCAGGGTTCTGGAAGTTCATGTATCGTGTCTCACCATTCACATATTTCATCAATGGGTTCTTGACGAATGCGTTGGCCCATGCTAACGTCAAGTGTGCCTCTAATGAATTTGTTAAAGTCGCACCTCCTCAAGGTATGACCTGTGGTGATTTTTTGAATCCATACATTCAAAGTATTGGTACTGGTTACCTGTTGGACTCCTCATCCACTACACAATGTGAACTATGCTCAGTGTCAACCACTGATGACTTTTTAAGTCTTCTTGGGTTGAGTTATTCCAAGAAATGGAGAGATTTCGGAATCTTCTGTTCCTATATCGGTTTCAACATCATTGGTGCATTGTTCTTCTATTGGTTGGCAAGAGTACCAAAGTCTAAGGACAGAGTGAAGAATGTGTCAGATTCCCAATTAGCAAAGACTGATGATGCTTCGTTGGAAAAGGATTCCAGTAATGCCAACTGAGAGCGTTCTTATAACTGCTACTAATTGTAATCAATACTAAGTATTAATGAGAGTTCGAACCCTGTAGTTGTCCGCTACATGGCATACATGAGATAGCTTGGAAAGGGTAATCTGGGCTTCTCTATCAAATTTTATATTGTTCCTACCGTTTCAATATATTCAGGCAGTGTGCTTTCACAAAAACTGTCTTCATTGAACCCAAATTAACAACTGCCCAAGTACAGAATTCAAGTCCAAAAAGAACGAGAGATTTCTAACATATGATAACGACAATCGTAGCGTTCTTGGTCTCCCTTTCTTGATAATTATTACAGACAAAAGTCATCTCTTTACTCTAGATCGATAGATGTTGTCTCTACCATGCCCATTATCAAAGAACCTTCAGCCATTGAGCAGTACGAGAGATAAAGACAGTCACAGATGAATCAACTCCCACCAGAGGTCGCTTTCAAAATTGTTAAGGAATTGGAGGTGGAGGTGCTGCTGGTCCAGTTGAAAGATCCCAAGTTTAGAGATTATCTGTTTGACTATTTTGAAGTTGTGTCCAATGTTGATTATCCTTCATGTTATTGGGCATACGACTTCGAGAGAACCATTCTAGAGAATGTCCAATTGTCTACTGAGAAGATATACTTGGTTGATATCGTTGGTTATCAATCTATTGATTATAAGCAGCTTGAAAAGTTCAAAGATTCAACGGTGCTACTAGCGGTTACTGACGATTTTGAGGAAGACGATATCCCATATAGATTCACACGTGGTCCTAAAGATCTAGCTAATGCGATCACCACAATCCCAAACCTGACGGTAGTTTTCGGCTATGGTGAATACTTGGAGTTGGATTTTTGTGGTCATGATGTTCTTGATTTCGACAAGTTAAGATTCCTTAGACTTGAAAGTTTGGACTTTTCCACTGTTGATACTGAACTGAAGGGTGTTTTAAACCCTATAAAGCTGAGATCTTTGGATGTCGACTTACTAAACAGTTCCTCATTTGATATTTTGTCATCCGTGAATGCAAAAACTCTCAAGAACCTACAAACTCTTAAACTCACTTGCGACGATGGTCTTTCCCTATCTGGCTTCAAGTTTGACAACCTACATACAGCTAACTTTAAGGATGTGATTGAACTTCAAAATCTAGAATTTCCAAGGCTTGAAACATTGTGTATTCGAAACATAGAGGGCTCTGAACCAAAGCAAATCCAATTCCACCACGTTGTTGCTCCTGAACTTTTGGATTTGACCTGTTTCCATGATATCAGGGCCCCATTTGCCAATCTTGATAACCTAAGTGCACCTAACTGTGAATCTTTGAGTGTCTTGGATATTAATGGTGAAGCTAATCAACCTTTGATCGTTGAAGAGTTTGAGTTCTTCAAACAGATCAAAGAGTTGAGCCTACCGAGTAAGATCAGTATATTAAAATGCAACAACTTGAGAGCAAACATTAAGGAATTAACAGTTGAAATTGAAACTGTGGAGCAAATTGAGCAGCTGGAGACGATTCCTGAATTCAACAAACTCGAATATCTATATATTGGCTTAAATTGTGATGAGAATCAACGAATTCCTGGCGTGAGGGCAAAGAATTTGAAGTCTTTAGAGCTTATGATCAGATCCGAGCTGGAGGATATTGATGAGATCCCAAAGACTTATTCCTCAATCGAAGAGTTGAAAATTACCTATGATTGTCAACCACTTGTTCCTAAATGCTCAACTGATGACTTTATGTTTCCTAATTTGAAAACTCTGATCATTGATGGTCAAATTTTTGAAAGATCTCTCAGTCTGACTGAGGACACCATTGGATGGAGTATGCCAAACCTTGAGAATATAGTCTTTGAATTTGACCCACACGATGACGAAGCTGTTTTTCTCATTGATTTGCCTAAGGCACCAAACTTGAAGGAGATATCCATTCAGAACGTCTGTGCTGATCCTGAAGGGTATTTTCCTACCAAACTTACTTTGAAAAGTTGTCTTGAATTAGAGAAGGTGGAGTTGGATGGTGTTACACATTTGGTGATTGGTGATGGTGTTGGTCAGAAAATCAAGATTTTGGAGTTTGAGAGTACGCCATTAGAAAGGCTGGATGCTGGTGAATTACCTGTCATTGAGGAGTTGAAGTACTTGCGCGCGGAAGATTCTAATGCTGATGATATTGAGCATGTGAAGGAGATTAATCCTGACTGTTCTCGAAAAGTCTCGGTTATCTATGCAAAGCGTTTCCCATCTATTCAAGATCATGGTTCCTCTATCTCATTGATGTATGATGATGATCATGATCATGATCATGATGATCATGACGATAATGATGAGGCTATTAGTGATTATGATTAATTCGATTATGATTAATTCGATCATGATTATTTCGAGCCAGACAAATTCTTGTATGATGAATATACTTTCTATTGAGCAGATGTATATCTGAAACTCTTAACTCACCCCAAGTGTAAAAAGTCTACGATTCAATCGCAATTTGCATAATTTAGTTCTATAAAGATAAAAGCTCCACTACAAGGCTACAAATATCGTAAATGAGCTTTCTAGTACTGGTTACTGTTAAGGTATATACAAATAAGGCTACTCATTTCTTTTCGACACCAGTCGACCCGGTCTTCTTCTTGATATCATCCAATTTATGAACATTCAACCCCAACCCCCAGATTTCACTCTTGATGCCATAAGCTTTCAAAATGAAACTAGCATTGATCAATCTTGATTCAATGTATTGGAATTGTCTCTCCGTCAACAGTTTTTTGAGGTTGTTATCTGATGATAAAACTTCGATTAACAACAAGATCTTTGGGGCTTTATCAGTGTTTAGTTCATTGGCACGAACTTGAGCCCAATCGAACAGATCTTCAATGATGCCAGATTTTTGATATACTTTTCTGATACCAACACCAGTAATCTTCACAGCTAATTTCTCGGAACTGCTCAGGGCATCGATCTTGACCAATGAAATAACAGCGATTGGTGAGTCTCTGTAAACGACAATTGAAGTGTTCTCACCTTTGGCCAATAATTCTTTAGATTTCTTATCCAGCTTTTTAGATTTTGTGTTGATCTTAGCATATTCTTGCAATTCAACACCAAAGACAGATTCGTTGGATTCAGACAGGTCATCAGCTTGTTGTCTAATGATATCAGTAGGTCTAGTGATCAATGTGAAGACAGTAGATGTGAACATAGCAGCAAATACAACAATCGGGAAGAATTCCTCAGAATTCTTCTTCACTAAAGCCCAACCACCACGCTCATATATCCAACCTATTCTCCAATATGTGAAAGCAGCGATGGCACCAAGGACAAGGGCCAATGAATATGGATGTCTCAGGATGTGTTGGTTAGCAGTAGATTGCTTTTGTCTATGGAAGTCAACCTGTAAGTTCAATGCAGCGTTGGAGTATTCCGGGGTTAAAGGCGTGGTGAAGATGGTTGGTGGGGCATCGTTGTCGATTGGTTGGTCCAATCTCATAGGTTTCTGTTCAACAACCATTTGCAGTGAGAGAATATGAAATGTGTCTTAATGTGTTTGACTAAAATTGAGGGAAACAATGCCATTGGACCAAGGTCAGACGACCTTCTTTAATAAAAATGCTTTTTTTTTGTAAAATGGTTTAACACGTGCTGGAAAAGTCCTTAAAGGAAAAGTCTTAGAAGGAGAAATGGTTAAATGATACAGGGCCACAGCTCAATGGAATGAATACATAGGTTCCTTTGTAGAACCTTTGGAGATGACCTTTATTATATACAAATAACGCAGTAATGCAGTAATGGACACTCAGTCCAGTAGACCGGTGGTTCTCCTTCTTCTGGAATCTCTTCTCTTCACACGATAGAAAGTGAATGCAACATATGCAACTAACAAAATGATCAAGGACAATAGAGAAAACTTGAACAAGTTCCAAAGGATCCTTAAAAACGATGGACCTTCGTTTTGTTCCCTCTCTTTCTCTTGAAATGCCTTCTGTCTTAATGCTTTATTTCTTACTTTAGCTCTTAACTTTGCTCTCCGCTGTTCATTTCTTAACTTAGCACGGTTCATCTTACCATGTGATCTTTCATCGACTTTTGGAGGCTCCGGTTCATCAATATGTTCAATAAAATCTCTCCATGATGTGATGGTTTCGCCAAATTGTTTCAGTTGATAAACTTTAACATCCAAAATATCAACATTCTCCACAATTTGACCAGTAGCTGCTGAAAACCCAAGGTATCTCTCCTTTGGGATACGAACATCCTTGATAGAGAAACAGTTAACCCAATTACCATTGGCATTGTAATCTAGAGATAAGTAACCATCTTCCACAGTATGGATCAATCTGGCAGTGACTTTCTGACTTTTTGGATTATAAATGTTTCTAGCAGTACAACCTGCTAATTCATTGGCCTTACCATCATGATCTTTATCATATGTAGTATATCCATCACCATTCATGACTGAAATATATGGGAAAATAGGACCTTTTTTAGCATTTCTATAAGTATCAAAGAAAACACCAACACCTTTAAACCTGTCTTGGGCACCAAAGACAGGACCCAATTCCAATGGTTTCTCCGTCAGAAATAAAGCCATACCATCAGCTTTCAACTGGTTGGACTTAGCCTTACCATGAATATGAAAGTTAAACTCCACTTCAAACCCATCGTCATTGAACTTGTGCTTACTGAACAATAATCCATGTTGATCTTCACTTTCTTTGGTCAGTCTGATATATTCGTTGTTTCTAATAAGTGTATCACCAGCAACATCCCAATTCTCTGGTTTGAGGCCCTCCTTGATATAAGGAGTCCTCAAACCGAGCGTCTCGATCTCGTGTCGCTGGATATCTGATGCCCCATCTTCACCACTCAGTAACGAGTTCACCTCCTCGTTGGTGAAGCCGTTCCCGCTGGAGCCGAAGAGCAGAAAATATACAAGCGCGAGAAACAGCAGGGCCGCAGTTCCCTGATACTTTCTGTCCCTCTGTAGGGAAACAATCAGTGACATTCTCGGTTGGGAAACCTGTTTTCCCACCTATTTTCCTATTAAATATTAAATACATTCGGGTTTATTCTTTCTTTACCGGCTCTTCCGGTGCGGGCCACACCGGCCCTGATTGCTATCACAAGGTGAGAATCAAGTGAAATAATAATGTTTGCAATCAATGGGGTATTAAAGGATTAAAAAATTATTCCTTGCTTCCCGTATTTCTTGAATTGACTGTGTCCAGACTGTGTCCAGAAATACTCCAACTCTTAGTACCACAGTCATGTCGAAAGCTCCAACCCCAAGAACTATCTTTATCCGTCATGGTCAGACAGAATGGTCCAAATCGGGCCAGTACACTTCCATTACAGACTTGCCATTGACTGAGTTTGGTGTTGAACAAATGAGACGCACAGGTAAAGCCCTGTTCTCTACTGGTTTCATCAAGCCGGACCATGTCACCTATATCCTCACCTCCCCAAGAAAACGTGCAATTCAAACCGTGAATCTGATCTTGGAGTCATTGGACGAGGACATAAAGAAGAACATTAGGATCGTTGTCGATAACGATTTGAGAGAATGGGAATACGGTGACTATGAGGGCTTGTTAACCTCCCAGATCAAGGCCCTAAGAGCTGAAAGAGGACTGGAAATCTCTGATAAATGGGATATCTGGAGAGATGGTTGTGAAAATGGTGAGAAACCAGAACAAGTTGGATTAAGACTATCAAGAGTCATTGCTCGTATTCAAAACATTCATAGAAAATACATTAAGCAGAACAAATCTTGTGATGTCTTGGCCTTCGCACATGGTCACACATTACGTTATTTTGCTGCTTTATGGTTCAAACAAGGTGTCGAAGTGCCAATTGATTCCACTGTTCCAGAATATGTCAAATCTTATGAAGATGACACTATTGAATCAATTGAAATCGAGTCCTACAGATACTTGAAAGAAAATCCAAACTTTATACTAGATGCTGGTGGTGTTGGTGTCTTGAGTTATGCCCATCATAACTGTGATGAGCCTGCATTATCATTAGCTGGTGCCTTTGAGGTCCCACCAGAAGAAGCTGGTAATGAACTATGATTTTTTAAGGTGTGTGTGTGTTTTTTACAATAAACTACTTTGTTTGAAGAGAAATCAAATACTCGTACCTCCCACAGTACAGCCTTTGAAACACTAACAAACGCAAATATGTCGAGAAGTGAACAACTCGCACCTCCAGAGGTGTTCTATAACGAGTCTGAGTTCAAGAAGTATACCTCAGCGACCCGTGTGCAACACATTCAAGCCAAAATAACCTTCAGAGCCCTAGAGGTGCTGAACCTAGAGGAAAAGCCACACTTCATACCGGATATTGGCTGTAGGTCTGGCCTTTCAGGGAGATCTTAACTGAGGAGGGCCACATATGGACGGGTATGGATATATCCGCTAATATGCTGGCTACTGGAC
>PPMH03000026.1:0-130411 GCA_003707945.3 Taiozyma bovis | reverse complement strand
TAAATCTACTAATTCAGTCACATCCATTTCTACAGCTGTTGCATGTTTCGCATTGGATCAGTCTGACACGTCAACATTTGTTGACGATCATAGAGTAGGTCTAGACCATGAGGCATCACGACGGACGTTACAAGAGGGAGAAGCCAGTTCAGATGCAGAATCAATCGACCTTGCAATTGATGAATTTGTTGAAACCATAAACAACGATACCCATTACTATACCCCATCAAACACATTGATTTTTGAAGGATTGATGTCAAGAACCAACTCCACAACTTCGATTCCAGGATCACCACTAGACAGAAACCTAGCTCTCCAATACTCGAAAACAAGAACCAATAGAGTGGAATCATTGACAGATACCTCTCAGTCGATGTTCCTGTCCGAATCAACAAGCTGGATGGATCCATCAGATGAAGAACCAGATCTCACAACCTCGTCTTATATTTCAACTTCTACACCCAACACTTCATTCAACAGAGTAAAGAAAAGATACATCTCACTAAATCTGAACCCACCATCAACGCAAAAGACAGTAAAGAGAGTGATAACGGATCCAAGATTGTTTGACTTACATAAGCAACGACAAAAGGAATCTGTGGCTGTTTACAACATTCTGAAGAATGACAATAATGACAAGGAAGAAGCCGACTCAAGTTTCACTGGGTTCTTAAAGTCATTATTCTAATTGCAGGACAATATATAAAACAAAAAAGCTTGAACACGAGGCATATAATGAACGTTTATGACATGATTATTTTTGATGATACGCATCCATGAATCTATGCTTGTAGCAAAGCAAAACTACATGAAGTCAAAAATATTATCCAGCTAATGAATTAAACGAATAATATTTGCTAATATTCACAAGATCAGTTATGTAAAGGCAGAAAGGTCAGAGCTTCTTCCTTCACAAAACATAAAAAAAAATACATCATAAATCCCTTTTCTTTCATTTTATAAATGTTCGTTAGATTTGTGGGGCACCTGGGACTGGGTTACCATTAGCGTCGACCAAACCTTGTTGCATCAAAGCCAATTGTTCGGAACCTGCAGTTTCAAAAGTTAAACCAACACCAATCTTGGAAGCAGATTTGACTTGATCGATTTCACCACTGAACAAAACAGAGACAGTTGGTAAGATTCTTCTTTCTAGGAAAGCGGAAACTTTACCAGTGGACTCTAATTGACCTCTGAAAACACTTTGTCTAAATTCATATTTGGCACCGATGGTGGTGACACCTTCAAAGCTGGCTTGAACACCTGGAGCACCTAATAGAGCGGCCTGTGGGTCAGTTGGGACCAATTGAGTGGTCAATTGAGTTTCTAAACCGGCTTCAACGTTTTCAGCAACTTTTCTCCAGAATGAGGCGACTAAAGAACCTGAGGCTTGTAATTGAGCTGAGGCAATCCATTGGTCATCGTGGTTGTAACGGGCAACATAGGAGACAGCGGCGTCACCTGGTAGCTGTGGTTGAGCAGAGTAGACGGTTTCTAAACCAATGGCTAGTCTCTTGGTGATGGATTGTAAGATAGAACCAACAGCAACACCTGAGAATGAACCATCGTTGGATAGGAAGGTTGGGTTTAAGGTTTTTAAGTTGATGGAGAAGTCAGAAGCTTGGTAATCTTGCTCTAATTGGACCATGGTTGGTTGGTTCTTGACGATTTGTAAAGTGGCCTTGGAAATGTTGTGTTTATCCCAACCATAGTTCAATCTACCGGATAGGGAGAAGTCGTTGTCAACGTTACCTTGGATAAAGAAGTCGTCAGTGGCGTATAAGGCACTGAAGGCGTATGGTGGGATAGATTGAGAACCAATGGAGAAAGTGTGAGAAGTTTGGAAAGCTGGGTTCAAACTAAAGGCCTTATTCAAATCGGCTCTTAGACCGGTGAAGGCATATTGGTTTAGAAAAACATCACGACTGACTTCTTTGTTCAAGTTCTCGATGGTACCTGGGTTGATCAGGTCTAGGGCCTTTCTGTGGTCAGAGACTTTAGCGTAGGCATTGTTCAAGTATGAAAAGATTGGGTTGGAGGACCAAAAGGAGGAGGAGGCCTGATCTGGGGTCTGAACTGGCTGAGGCAGAGGAGAGATCTTGGCCAGATCGGTGATTGGCAGTTGTCCCGGGACAATTTGTGGTTGTTCAGTGGACATTTGTGGGCGACTTCTTTTGGTTGTGCTCTTTGTTTGGTTTGTGGTTTTGTTCACTTTTTGTTCGTCGAAAAAAACTTGTCGATTTCAGTTTATGTTGCCCGAACCACTCCGGGTAACAATATGGAGATGGCTATTATATTACGGGTTTATTGGTCATGGGGGATCATTAGAAAGCTGTTTATATGTTCCTATGATAGTTATAACACTTCATTATAGACAGCCACACTGAGGGAAATGGGTACAAAATCTGGTGGAAATCCGGTGTTTTAAAGACTGATATAACACACTTCTCAGCTTTAAAGGCCCATATCGACATCTTTCTCTCCATTCATGTCTCCATTCATGTCTCCATTCATGTCTCCATTCATGTCTCCATTCATGTCTCCATTCATGTCTTCAGTGATATTAACATCTTTCCCTTCATCATTGTCTCCTAGTCTCTCCAAGACCAAGGATTTGAACAGGTCCAGAGACTTGTTCTTATTTGTGATGTTTTTCTGAAGCTTCTCCATTCTGGCAATTCTCTCCTCAGGAGTCTCACTCAGCCCAGAAATCCCCATCAGAATGTCTCTGGCTCTATTGATCTTGATCTGGATCAGGTTCTTACTATGATTGGTGATATCCTTAGGCAGCAATTTGCCCGTGTTGACATCTTCTACCAGGTCCATTATTAACGGCAGCAGCTCCAAGTTTTGCAGCTCCTGGATTGCACTAGAGGCATCCAGATGTTCTGACTGTGGTGTCTGTTGACTGGATATGTTCTGGGATGATGTATGTTGTAAAGGTGTCTGGGTAGATAAGGGAAGATTTGGTGAATTAGCAGTAGTTCTGTTTGACTGCAACGGTGACGGAGATATCTGCATTGGAGTGGAGATTGAAGACGACGGGACTCTGTTCATTGTGTGTGTATGTATTTGTGTATGCTAATGTGTTGATCTGAAAGAAGCTGTAACTGATCTGAAGCGGACGGGTGGTTGTTGTGTCTGCTTTATTTTCACTTTTGTTGACACAATGAACTTTGAAATTGATTTTCATCTTTTTTTGGGAGAAATATACGAGCAAAATAATCTTTTGAACTAAACTCCAGTAACTACAATTGGGTGATCCTTTGATCTCTATGTGTATTTAGCCTTATGGATATATGGATATATGGATATATGGGAATATTTCACGTTAGAGGTTTTTGATATCAAAACCTGTCTAAAATTTACCATTCACCAAGTTCTTCAACATGTCTTTGCCAGTCAAATAAGCTGTATGGCCGAAACTTGAAAGATCTAAAGTAGAAGATAGAACTTCTAACAGACCAAATGGAAGCATGGTTGGAATCCAACCTTGGGCCAATTCCAAAGCGAACCCACCACTGGTGAATGAGTACTGTTTACAATGACCCTTGATCATATGGTGGGTGTCACCTGGTAAATAGACCTCTGGGGTCAATGCTCCTGGCAAGGCAGCCCTTTGTTCACCGGTCAAGATGGTGAAGTAATCGTCAGCATAGTGGATACCAGAGTGGCCCTCGGTACCAGTGGCAGTACCGAAGAAGATCAAGTACTCTGAGATGGAAGCGTGAAGGATGAACATGGTACCCATAGCACCACCAGCAACGTTGAACAACCAGTCATCGTTGTTCAAAGTGTTGATCAGCTTATCACCGTAGTGGGCCTGTAGCTCCTGGTTCAGGTCGTACAGCAGGGCAGTGGTGTTGCCATCGGTGTGTCTGGAGATGACTTCGTTGGAGAGCCTGTTCAACAGCTTAGGATCAAAGACATAGTGGTTAGGTAGCCAAGTGCGGAAAGAAAGCTCCAAAAAGGCGTAGAAAATTACCGGAAGGGAGTAGTACCAAAGCTTCATCGCGTAGGGAGTGTACAAGTGAGTGACTGGGGTGAGGGAGAGGCGTTGGATAGGGGAATTTCTGTGCCTTTTAAGTGAGTTTTCCGATTTGTTCGTTTAATCGTTTAACAACTCGAGCTATTTCGTTTAAAGCTTACTGAATATATCACGTGACTGAATGGCATAACTTCTCACCGAACGAGTTCGCGGAAAATGATAACCGGAGATGAAAATGTACCCCCAAAGAGAGAGAGAAAGAAGAATGAGAACAAATTTGGTATCAACGACAAAATTGACCCCTTAATCTACTGCCAAAATCCACAGTCAATATGTCATCCAAGAGCTTCTTGAAAGTGTCAAACATCCTTAGCAACTCTAATGGTGAGGGCAGCGCAAATAGCGAGATCATCCAGTTGTTCAAAGACGACAAAGAGAACACTTTCCACTATATCAATGCCATTCTCAAACAACAGTCTTCTGCCTCAATTAACATCAAACTCATATTAAACCATCTCATAGAGACAGTGGATGATGAGGCTACATTGAAAGAATTACTTTCCGCCTTATCACCTCCTACTGCCTCTATTAACCAGCCTTTGGTCAACATATTCTTGAAACTCTCAGATATCTATAGAGATAAATTTGAACAATCCCAAAACACACATCATTTAGCCACTTCCACAGATTACTTACAACAGATCAATTTGGACTTGCTAATCAATGACTATGTCAATGATTTGGAATATCAACTGTTCAAGGTGAATATCAACTTGAAGATTGTGAATAACTTGTACAACTTGGGTAAATTCGAAGATTGTGAGGCCTATTTGTCCAGAATCTTCAACTCCCTGAGTTATTACAGCAGCTCGGATGATCCACAATATAGAGAGATGTTCATTGAATCTAACAAGATCTCCATTAAGATCCTGATCCAATTAAACAAATGGCTTGAAGCCGCCTCCAAATTAACAAATTTGAAAAGATTTACAACGTTAGACGATTATGAAGCCACTTTGATTATCATTTTATCGTTGCTAGCTAAACACAATACATACAAGGTCAACTTCATCAATGAAACTTTCAAGAATGAAAATAATTTAATTTCAATCATCAATACTCCATTGTTATCTATCTTTAACAAATTTGTTAATTTACAAATAATCTATGCTGACGAATATCAAGAATCATTACAATACATCCAGTCATGGGCCACTGCCAATACAGACCATAATATCAAGATCCCATCTGAACAAGTGGCTAAATCACACCTAATTGCCATCTTACAACAAAACTTGATCTCTGTTTCAAAAGTTTATGCCAACATTACTTTTGATAATCTCAAATTAATACTAGGAATAACAACGAAAGAATATGATGAATTGCTAGAGAAGACTATTTCTGACTTGATCATTAATGGATATCTAAATGCCGCTATTGATGATATTGATAAAGTTATCGAATTCAATACATCAAATACAAATGAATCGGATGGCCCATTGGATCAATGGAACAAACATATCGTGGATAGTTGTCAGAAATTGGATGAGATTGTCGACGAAATAGAATTCAAATACCCTCATCTCGTTGCTGAAGAAGAACCTAATGCTATTGTTAACTAGTTGAAAATCAAACTTTTCCTATCCTACATCAGCTAATTTACGTATTCTTTTCATTAAGCGTAGTATATATAAAAACAGTATTAAGACATGGTTTGAAGGATCAAGTTCGCTTATTATATTGGAAGGTACTTTGATCAATTCAATGGAAAAAAACAGCATCCCCACCTCTCAACTTCAATAAACCCAGGATGTTGAAGCGGTGGCATTAATAAGGGAAATTAAAAGATAGAAATTGACAAAAAGAAAGCATAATAGGCGGTTTTTCTTTTTGCAAATAGCAGCGAAAACAAAATGCTAATGGTGTATGTATGCCTTAGTTTGAGCTGATTAGTGATAGTTGAAGTAGTGACTTGGCCGCACCGTAGGACCCAGGAGTTGAACTATAAAGCTTCTTTGTTGGTGAGCTCATGATCAAATCACCATTATCATCTAATCTTCTCTTGATTGGGGTGACGGTATGTGTAGAATGCTCTAGAATGGTGGAATCTGTGCTGGCTTCGTTGATTGTTTCATCATCATTATCATTAGTGGTAGTGTTACCTGTGGTATTACACAGATCATCGATTTTCAAAGATCTGCGTTGTGCTTGTTGGCCCAAGTTTGGAGACGATAGACTTCTAAATTGAGTTGGTCTTTCTGGAATCTTGGATAAAGAATTGGCAAAATTGACGTTAGTCTTGAAGATGGCCTTGGCTGGTGATGTGTGCGTGTTGTTTTTTTGGAAGGTGACTTTCTTCTTTGTAATGGATCTGTTACCGTGTAATGGGGTTGAAGCAGCCAATAGGCTTATATGACGCGTAAGTGAAGGAGTTACGTTTGGTTTCTTGGATTGTGGTTTGGAGATGGCAGAGGTTTTTGATTGGGAAGTGGTGGAAGTTCTGGAGAATTTTGCAGGGTTGTAGTCCTCTTTCTTAATGATCTCAGATACAGGAATTGCCACTTGGTTGGTACGTAGTTTGTAGTATGCAAGTTGTAGCCTGTACTTCAACTTCTCAGCGTTGGTTGGAACAGAAGCAGAAGGAGAAGCAGAAACAGAAGGAGAGGCAGGGACAGTGGTCTTTGGATTTTGGGTGGAGTATGGCTTGTCGGTAGAGACCTTTGGAACAATGGAGGAGAGTTTAGGAAAGGTGGATTTGAACGGGTCTGTGTTGGATCTGTTCAAGATGTTGGTAGAAAGAGCTCCTAGAGGAGCACGTTCGAGAGTGGCAGTCATGAGGGAGTGTGAGTGGGTGGGAGAAGGGTCTTTCTGGAGCGTTCTTTTCAGCAGAAACAGCAGAAACAGCAGAGACAGGTGGCAATGGTGGGTCAAGGTGGGTCAAGGTTGGGTGGTCCTCGAAATGCAAAGATGGGTTCAACGACTTTAAGAGCAGTTGCGGGTGGAAGGTGCTCAGGACAAGAAAGCAGTGGGCGAGTGAGTGTATTTATTGGGTTTCTTTGTGCAGCAGCGTGTCCAAAATGACTTTGGGCTGCAAACTTTTTAGGCTGTTGTTGTTTACTTTTCAGTGTTTACCACTTTCCGTTTTGGGATATTTTTCGAGAGAAAAACACGAAAAACCCGCGAAAAACCCGCGCGCCGGACCGCAAAAGAGACGCGTCTTTGAGCAGGAAAAAAAAACAGGCAAAAATCTGTCGCGTTTCGGGTAAAACCCCAACAATGCGTCGCTGAGGCAACCATAACTGGTTACCGTTGCCCGGGAAACTCTGGTTGGAAACCAACGCTCCTGTGATATTTGCAAAGAGTGTCGGAGAGAGTCTCTGCCAATATACACAGGCCACAAGTGAATAGAAAGCCCTGGCCACGAACTCACGAGCTTATCGCTTGGGAACGTAGCGGGGCCACCTTCGCTTAGAGCCTGACACGGTTTCCTGGTGGCTTTTTTGTTTGGGTCCTGAACAGCCTGTGTGTTTACACGTTGATTTTCATGCACAAGCATTACTACAGCACGGTACACCACAGCACAGTACAGCACAGTACATCACACATGATCTAATACTATTACTCAATGGCTAAACACCCAGAGCACCGCCTCTAATCAAAACCAAAGTCCATCTCCTCGACCCATTGAGGCAGGTCAGTGATGATCTTCTCTTCGATCTTATCGTCTCGACCACCAGCGACTAATAGCACCAACTCGTTTAGTTCAGCACTACCTAACACATCAACATGCTCCGCTGTCTTTGCACCACCTCTGATATCGAATCTATCTGGATCATGCTTCATTTCAACAACTTTAACCGGTGACCCACCTGGATTGTAAGCCTTTGAGGTCTTCCATTTATGACACATGCTGTGAGTCAACAATGGGATTGTACCATCACCATCGGTGAAGAAAACAGTAGGCTTCTTGTCAGTTGGAGCTGTGATCGTAACGTTCAGACTGTGTTCGTTCTTGTTCTCTTCCTCTTGATAGATATATGCCCTCTCAGTTGGGTTACCAACACCGTAGAAGCAAAAGATCTTTAAATCATGAGCATTTGGTAATGGGACTTCTAAAGGATTGGACCACTTAGAGTAGTCTTTGTTGTTTTCTTTTAACTCAGCAATAGATCTAGCAACTCCATAAGAATAATGTTCTCTTGTTCTTCTGTTAAACCATTCTGGAGCTGTATCTAAGATGAACTCAATACTTTCACCAACAGTCAAGTTCTTGTTTGAGAATTGGCCAACTTCTTTCTCAAATCTGATAAAACTACCAAATGAAGCTTCATTGATATGTTTTATCGGTTCAGATTTATCTTCAAATGCATTGGTCAAATTACCCCAAATTAAATCACCACCTTTTGGAAACATGGATGCAATACCACCAAAAGTTCTCAACATATCTAATCTTTCTCTTCTAGAGAAGAACTTCTCCAACCCATACACGGCTAGAGCATTCAATTGGACAGTATCCTTCATTTCACCGGATAGGAGAGCAGGAATAGCCTTTGGTGCACCAAGCATAGAGCCAGAAACGTCAACAAATGCGTAGATATACTTGTTCACCCAGTTTGGGCCGCCGTTACCGAAATGTTCACCTTCTGCTTCCACCCATTTCATGAAATAGAACCCAATCTGAGACCCCATTGAATGACCAACCAAGATTGATTTCTCACCTGTAGTTTGATATTCAACTTCAATTTGTTGTTTCAATCTTGAGAAGTAAGCATCTCTTCTTTCCAAGTCCAAGTAGGATAATCTCCAGTCATAGGCAGCAGTTACCATTCTATTAGGTTCATAACCAATGGCAGCCAAATTCTCTAGCACTTTATTCCAGATCCAATACCCAGCCATGAAGAAGTCTGCAGCTTCAAACCCCTGGGCTGCTCTCAGTTTGATACCTGGTGGATCCAGCCCGGTCTCATAGTCCAATTTGATATGTTTCAACCAACAAGCCTTATCTAAAAACATGGCTTTCAACATATATGCAGACCCCCATAATCTCTTACGGAAATGTGGAGTTGATGGACAACCTTCAGCGCCTTCTAAGCCCCAAGATTCGATACCCGTGGAAATCACACCTGGAATCATTATTACCGGATGTTTCGCTTCCAAACCCAATTCTTCCTTTAGGGAATTACCAACGGCAAAACTTTCACTGAAATCAGCACCTTCACCGGGTTTTTGTGTCAAGTATTCACTTAGCAAACTTTGAAAGTTGGATGGGATATTGGTCTTGAAATCATCAAGGTAATCGTTCAAAGTCTCGAAATTTACCAGTTTATCGAAATCGAATTCAGACAATACAGTTTCGTTCTTAGCACCAAAGTAAACAGCAATCAGCACACCGATCAGAGCACCTAAGAAAAACACTACTCTCCTCGACTCCTTGTAGCCCTTCTTATGTGGTTTCATTTCAGCAGCGGAAGTTGCTTGTCTTATCTCATCCAATTGATGTTCAATTTCATTGACAGACTCATTGATGCTGTTGTTTTTGTCTTCCTCAGCCTCTGGGGCGTTGCCATCTGTAACACGACTGTTTCTCCTTCTGTTCTTCACGGCCATTATGCGCCTTGATAGGGGGATCAGGCAATGCTACTGTTTTGGTAAGAGTTGAACCTTTTGACACATGGAACACTCTTAAACTTTGATGCCATTTCCACACAGCTGAGTCAGCAATTATATAATGATCCGGGATTTTATTTCATTTCCGAGGGTGTGGCCTGGCGAATTTGGATTTGCTTAAATGAAGGTGCCAAAAGTTGATAACTTTGAACACTTTATAACGACACAAGACCGAAAGCATTGTGTGTTTCCAGCTGTGTTTTTTTGACTCTGCAAATATACAATCACACCATCCGATTACAACAGTTCCCACTCTACCCCCACTTTACTCATACCTTACTCCCCTTTTTTCACACATATTTCACACTCTCAAAGTGACACAAACGCCATCATGTCTAACAAGATAAGATCAACCTTTAACTCCTGGAGAGAATACCTCACTCCAGCCTACCACATATCAACGTTCAAAGCCACCGGTGAGATTACGCCTGAGGAATTTGTCGAAGCTGGTGATTACTTGGTCCACAAGTTCCCAACGTGGCAATGGTCCCCTGCTCCACCAAGCAAGAAGAGAGACTTTCTCCCTGAAGATAAGCAAGTCTTGGTCACTAAGAAGGTTCCATCCTATGTGAGAGCTCTGGACTATTTGAATGCTGGTATTGGTGAAGATGAAGAAGTTGATGAAGATGGCTGGACCAAAACTTCTCAGCTAAAGTCCACTCATGCCAACAAGGAGGACGAGGCTGTCCCACAGGAAATTGAAGAAATTGATGACTTAATCGACAATGATGCTGAAGGGTCTGACTCAGATGAAGAAGAGACCATATCAGGTAATCAAAGCAAGAGATCTTATGACTTGTACATCCATTATTCAACTGCATACAGAGTTCCAAGAATGTACCTTATCGGGTTTGATACCAATGGCTCTCCATTATCACCAGAAGAGATGTTTCAAGATATTTCAGCTGACTACAGGGACAAGACGGTTACCATCGAAAAGGCTCCATTCCTTGAAGATACCACTTCCATTTCCATTCACCCTTGTAAGCATGCTGCTGTCATGAAAGTTTTGATCAACAGAGCTATAATAGCTGCTAACAACAAGAAGGAGAGGAATGCAAAAGAAGAAGCTGACTTGATTTCAAATGTCAAAAAGCTGGGGATTGCTGATAGCAAGGAAGATGAACATGATGAATGGGAGACTGTTGATCATACTGAAAGTGATCAGCAAGAAGTCGTCCGTGTTGACCAATATTTGATCATTTTCTTGAAATTCATCACTAGTGTGACCCCTGGTATCGAACATGACTACACCATGGATGCTTTTTAAATCATATTTATATAACAGTATGGTCTTTTAATTTTATTTTAGTGCTGATTAATTGCTGTTTTTGGCGGTACATGCAATAATGACCTTGTTTAACAAACGTTTTTGTAATATTTGAAGTTACCATGTAGCTTTCAAAAAGCTGGATGACATATACTAATCTACGTGACGACCAGAAGTTACATGATAATTAATCAGTCATTAACTTTATATAAGCTATAAGCTCTCTGATCAGCGCTCACAGTATCATTCAACGTAACGGAATTGACCAAGGATGATAGCCTTATCAGGCAATCTACCTGGAACAGGAATCAAGATTCTTAACTTTGTCTTTTCTTCATCAACACCAGTCACCACTCCAAACCCTAAGACACTACTTCTCAGCACGATATCTTCATCATCTTTTTTATCTGCGTGTAAAAACGCAACAACGGAGTTCTGTAATGTGGCAGCTGATGGTTCAATCTTATCTAACAATTTGATCTCAACCTCTTTCTCTTCTTCATCGATACCATTTGATTCACCAATTGGCAGTACTGAAGAAATTGAATCGACAGATGCAACTGATGGATTGTACACTGTGACCACAGAATAATCAACGTTAACTGTGTAAGGAGAAAGCACATTCTTTTGGGTACCATAGAAATATTCTCTGATTTGCTTCTCTTGTAGTTTTCTAATGTGTTGATCATCTCTTTCAACACATCCACCGGATTTTGGCACTTTAACAATAATCAGGTTGTTCTTTGAGAACTTCTTCTTTAGATCGATCAATAGTCTTTCATTCCCTAGCACCACAATGATGTTGATTTCAAAATCTGAAATGAAGTCTTCAATCAATGTAGAATCCTTGATAGTTAAAGGTGGTGTATCAACAATAAGTCCACTTTCTTTCAGCTTAGCATCTTCCTCAATACGACTACATACCGTCACACCCAGTCTTGAAACGTTATGTTTGTAAAATCTCAAATTGTCTTGAATGTTATCATAACCATAGTATCTGACATTTGGTTGTTTTGGATGTAGTAAAGTGGACCCAGTAGTGTATGAATGGCCCCAACCTTCCTCAACGTCCAAAATATCCGAGATTGGAGAGGCAGTTAGTGATCCCGGAAGAGAAAAGACACCATCAGTAGGGTTTAGATTCACTAGGACAGGTTCATAGTCCATTCTGTTTGCATATGAGACAAGGGTTTTCGCTAGGGATGATTTCCCTGAGCTCTTTGGACCGACAATCAATACCCTTGGAGCCCTCTTGTTCTGTTCTCTGTAATTGGTCAGTGCAAAGTGCAAGTTGATATATGCATCCATCTCGGTTTCCTCAGATGTATATTCAGAGGCAACATTACCAGAGTATTCAATCTTAGCACCTTGATGGGAATAAATGGCAGACTTGGTGCCTGTGAATTTGTACTCTTCATCGTTGGAAAGTTCAGTACCAAAGATCTCCACATTGCCCTCTAAGACCTTCACGGTGACGGTTTCATCAAAGGCCACTTCAAATCTCCATTCTGACTTTGACGTTATTTCAACGGTTTCTTTCTGTATTTGGTTCTAGAAAAACGTATTAGCTAAATGAGTTAGAAGCTAAGAGCAGGAGATACTCACTTGACTTTCATCTCCAGTGAAACCTGGTAAGGACATGCTGTGTGTGTTTTTTTTTGTTTTTTTGTTTTTTTGTTTCACTGGCCTAAATGCTTTTATATGATTTTCTTTATGGACTTTTTTTATTAGTTAAAGAAAACAAACTGAAGGCCAATTCCTATAAGGGAAACAAGCAAATCACTGTTTATATGATATACAACCGAGAAGAAGGAAGAATGGTTGTGGGGAATTGTTCTCTAATATACAAAGGGAAGAGTCTTTCTGTCTTTGTTTCCTTATAATAGCTCCAATTCTGTTGTTTTCAAAGATTAATCAATGTAAGTTGTTGTTCGACTCTACAAAACTCTCAATCTCTTGCTAAGCAACATTATACAATATCATATTAATCCTCACCTTTGACAATGAGGTCAGGGCCTGCCCTTTGTGCATACTCAGTCCAACTACCATCGTAAACTTGAATACCACCCTTATTGTATCCAACACTGTCCAAAGCAGCCTTCAAAATACAAGCCGTCACACCAGTACCACACATGACAATGATCGGTTTATCTGGCTCGGCACCTGCGTTCTTGATGACTTGTTCTAGTTGAACAGCCTGTGCAAATTTGTTGTTTTCATCAAGGACTTTAGTGAATGGTAATGAACGGGCACCTGGAGCATGTCCACTACTTAGACCAGGACGTGGTTCTGGAGCAGCACCGGAATATCTGTCATATGATCTAGCATCCAAGATGGTGTATTGATCTCTTTTCTCCTTATGAGAAACGATATCCACGAATTGATCGAATGATAAGACAGCATTCGCATCGTATTCGTCAGATTTGTACTCTGTTTGTTCAAAGATCTGTTCAGTGTGTTCTAACGGGTAGCTGTAGTTAGTGTAGCCAGGGAAGTTGTCCAATAAGAATACATTATCATGACCAAATGTTTGGAAAGTCCATGCGACTCTTGGAGCGGAAAAGTTACCAATTCTATCATAAATGACCAATCTATCTGATTTATTGATCCCTAATTTCCCAATCGCTTGGTTGAAAGTATCTAGGGAAGGAAGCATATGAGGATAAGGTGAGCTGTCATATTTGATGCCATCGACATCGAAGAACCTTGATTCTGGAAGTCTACTGTCTTTGAACTCCTTTAGTGGGTCTCGAGGATTATTGGGCATGTACCAAGAGCCATCGACAGGAATGACTCTTGAATCGGCTCTACTTGTTCCCAATAGAGCACGGAACGAGACAGGTGACAGCAGCTGGATGGCTCTCTTGGACATGACGAAGTTTCTCTCTTGTACCTTATGTAGTAACTTGTCCTTTTTGTTTTGTATTGTCGAAAATAGTGAATTACTCAATGTTTCGAACCACAGTGTGGCGCTAACCAGGTCTCGAGTAACGTGATGATTGTATATTTATATGGAGAACCGACCATTTTAGTGTATATATGGGGATTCTGTGTCGGAATACGGTAATTTGAGAAAGGCATTCAGTTTTTATATATCTAATAACGATTCTGGAATGGAATATTGCCCTGTTTTCACCTGAATTCACCTGAATTCTCTCGATATAATACACTAAAAGTGTTATAATCTACACAATTACCCAATATGGAGTTAGTAAAGAAAAGAAAAAAAAACATGAGAAAGAAATTTTTCTCTTTAAAATGATTAAATTTTGTGACAAACACACTGATAGCTTTATACCATTTATGAGACTTGAAGAACGGTAGAAACCACAAGTTAGAAAGCACCAGGCTCATTTTCTAGCAATCTTCAGTTTTCAAATAAAACACCCCAGAGAAAAAAAGAATCAGTTCATCTGTTACTAAAGTCCGATGACTATTGATACCATTCAACCGACTGATATTGAACTTTCAGACCAGTTCTCAGTCTTCCAAACACAACATGGTAGAGCTTGCTTCGCTTCTAAGGATATCCCAAAGGGTACGGACATCTTGTGCACTTCTCCACAGCCATTTGGTTCCACAGTTCTCTATGAATTTAGAAAAGAAGTTTGTTCTTATTGTTTCAAATACAACTATGGTGATTACTGTAAATTTAGATTACCAAAACCGGAAAGTTGCAATAAGAAGAAGAAGAAGAAATACCAAGGATCTGGGCTTTGGTTTTGTTCTGAAGATTGTGTTTCCAAATGGAAGCAGTTTGATGAAGAAGAAGAATTAACCATCGCTTTGGAAGAACTATTGGATCAGTTTATGATCAAATCAAGGCACATCCCAGCTGACATTGAAAATTACGATGAATACAAAGGGTTGATTATTACACAAGAATACTTGGAACGCTTCTGGAAAAATGTTAATGAGTGGGAATCCACAATACAAACGATGAAACCAACAAAGAGATTGGGTCATATACCATATATCAATGAAGATGATTACAACACTGTAAGATTTGTTACAATGGTGCTATTCAACATCTCCAAAAACCATCAATCCATTCAATACTTCAATAAATTACAGTCCAATGAATTGCTAAAGATCGCCAAGTATCCTGTATTGATTAGATCATTAGGCAATATTTACAAGTTTCTTAAGATTACACTACCCGTTCAATTCCAGTCTTTATTAACTACAGAAACCTTGAGATTAATTGTTGGTCGTGAATTTGGGAACTCATTTGGGATTTGGCAACTGGTTGATGAATCTTCAAGTGAAAATAAGGAATTCTTAGGGTATATGTTACACCCTGAAGCATCATTCTTTAATCATTCTTGCAGACCAAACGTCAAAAAGTACAGAATAAACAATAAAATGTACTTCCAAACTACACAGGACATCAAACAAGGTGAACAAGTTTGTATTGATTATTATCATGTCCTGGATGAACCGTTTCAAGTCAGACAAAAGACCATGATGGAAAATTGGTTCTTCAACTGTTCATGTGAAAGATGCGTCATTGAGGCCACTGAATTGAACGATCAGTTCTCAAAAATGTGAGTTTTTGATCCATGGGCTTCCAGCAACGCTTCTTCAAGTGCTGATTTACTTATGCTGACAGCTGTTGTTTTGAGTTGTTAGTATTCCGCGTATTCCTTTATTTCATTTACCCATGATTTGCATATTTCATTATACATACATGACAAATTAGACATTGAAGACTCTGTAGCAGTCTTTTGGGGTACTATGAGCCCAGAATCTTCTGATTGTTCCAAAATCACGTTATCATCATCATCGTCAACACCAACTATATCTTTGAATCTTGGTGCCACTTTTGACAGTATTCTTGACCGTTGAAGCAGCATTGATCCATGATCAAGTCCATCATCGTCATCATCGTCATCATCGTCATCATCGTCATCATCGTCATCTGTAGAGTGATTAGTTGAGTCTGTTGTATCGTCCCCGGACTCTACAGGGGTTTCTATACTCTGTTTTCTAAGAGTCTGATGGCTCTTGAACCCTTGTGACGATAAGCTTTGATGATTCCTGGTGAATATGTCATGATGGGAGCCTCTTGGTGTATCTACACCTTTGTGGTATGACTCTGGGTTCTCAATGTCGGTCTTGGTATCGGCATCTGAGGCTATTGCACCCTTTTGGATCTTGTTCTTTAATTGTTCAAGCTCTTGTTCGTAGAGCCAGAATACCTGTTGTTGTAGAAAAGTGATAGGGACTTGGAACTCTGAAGCCCTGGGGGAAAAAGAAAATTGTTAGTATTATCAGCGATAATAGACAAGACGCAATGCACAATGTATGGTTTCCACTCACAAACCGTTCCCTGGTTGCTGTTAGTATTGTCCTTGAAAGAACCAACCCACCATAACACTCACAATCAACCTCAGTTCTCTTGGACTTGGAGATGATACTCCACAGTTGCTGCTCCTTTGCCTCGCTCCACTTGACCACCGGTGGATCAACAAATCCGTCTCTTTTGACTGGAATCCGCAGATATACCGTCTGTCTGGCCATTCTGTCCAGCTTTCCTTTGGTTATATGGTTTATATAGTGTGTTTTGTTTTTGACACATTTTATCAAATTCAAACAAAAAATCCTCCAAAGAATTGCCACCAACAGTACAAAGACCAAAGCCAAAGCCAAAGACCAGAGAATGCCTCGATGTACGCGAACGGCCGCAACAGAGAAGATCTGCTCGCGACGGGCTACGGATCCGCAGAGAAGAACTGTTTCAAGGTACAAGTGAACAACTTTGACACTTACATGGCCACTCCCGGTGTGTTTGACAGAATGGGACCCCCTGATCACGAAGCGGAGCTCAGCTACCACCATATTCCTGTCATCAGAGTGTTTGGCTCCATCCCGACGGGTCACCACATTTTGGCCCATATCCATGGTGTCTACCCTTATGTCTATGTCCCCTATGACAACCAGAATTGTCTTGAGTTCCTGAAGAACATTGAAAAGACCGTTGCTGCCTCGTTGAAGCGGTCAGATGGTGCTGAAAATGGGGAAGGCAAGATCCTGAAGTACATTGCACATGTCTCTGTGTGCAAAGGTGTTCCATTCTACGGTTATCATGTTGGTTACCAGGCTTATTACAAGATTTACATTCTAAGCTCGTCCTACACTAATCGTGTCTGTGATTTGCTCAGAGAGGGGAAAGTGAATGGTAAACGTTACGAAGTCTATGAAGCACACATTTCATCGAACTTGCAGTTCCTAACAGACTTTAATTTATTTGGATGTGGATGGATGAGGATTGAGAATCTGTACATACGAGCTCCCATCTTGACTGATGAATCGTTGAAAACTGATGAACTGGTTGAATACTTAGCTGGCTTTCGTACCACTGACATTGAAAGAATTGGCCATAGTGCCCTTGAGATCGATGTTTCTGCCCAGGATATCTTGAACAGAAGAGAGCTGAAAGAGAGAAACTTGCATCATGACTTTTTAGAGAAGTTCAACCCACTCACTGAAGACATCTACATTCAAAGTTCAAGAGACCTATGGAAGGATGGTGAGTTTCAGAGAAAGTCTCGAGGCCAGGAATCTTACTCTTCTCCAGCGAAAGTCGAGAGGACGCCGAACACGACTTGGGTCGACACCGAGGAACTCCATTCTATGTTTGAGTACATCAAGAACTTGAATTTGGGAAAGGACAGAGATCAGAGCTTTTCCAATTTCATGAAGTCAAACCAGAAGCTTCAAAAGATTCCAACTGCGTTTGAATTGGTTTCTGAGCTGTTCACGAAACCACAATTTGACGTTGAAGTAAACCTCCCAGATACTGCTGAAAGCAAAGAGCTTCAGGTTGAAGAGGAGGATATTGACCTTATTGACTACTGGAACGGGTTTAATGAGGATATTGGTCCTGAAGAAGCGATGTTTGATGGCTTTAATGACCATGACGAGGACGAGGACGAGGACGATGATGATAATGCAGAAATTGGAAATCATGATGAGGAACAGGATGATGACGTTCGATTGACTCCATCGAGCGATGTGTTTCATAACATAACCAATGACATGTCAGATCTGCAGCTTACCCAATTATTCAAGTCAAGAGCCCAGCCAAAAAGAACTTTTTCCCAGGCTATCAAGACCCAGATCACCTCATCAAATAGCCAAAGACTAAATCTCCCCAAAGTTGGTGATCACCGTTACATTTACAAGAACTTACCACCTCAAGAGCTTGAGTTCGAAGCGGTTGGTTTGCCTCAAATACAGTATGATGATCCATTCTATATGGAAGCACCACCAAAGCCTTTTATTTGGGCTGGAAAGAAGTTCAAACTAGAATCTCGTTTGTTAGAGCATTTGAAAACTGGTGACATCTTTGATGAAAGTTTATCTGTTTCAATTACTAATAGCTCCTTCAATGAGACTATTGTTGAATCCAGTTGGTGGAAGTATCTTCATTCACCGCCATCTTACAAGACCGTTGCGACTTACCAAAAGAAAACTGACTCTGCATCTCAAATTGCTATCACCCAGAAACCTAAGTTTAGCACTCAAAAGCCATTGGAGAGAAGACCAGATGGGTTCAATCCTCTAACAGTGCTGATCATGGAACTATTTGTCCCTACAAGAGGGGAATTCAAAGCTGACCCAACACATGATGAAATTGGATTCATTATTTGGAAGTATTCTGATGGTGATGAAATTCAAGAAGGTATCTTTGCCCTAAATCCAACTCAACCCATCCCAAACAAGCACATTAGAGAGTACGATGATGAACAATCAATGATTCATGATTTTGCAGAGTTCTTGAGGATTTATGATCCAGATATCATTACCGGTTATGAAGTTCATGCTTGCTCTTGGGGGTATCTTATTGATAGAGCTAAAGCAAAGTATGAAATCAACTTTGTCAATGAGATCTCAAGAGTCAATTTCAAAAGTCATGGTAAAATGGGGGATCATTGGGGCTATACACATACATCGGCTATCAAAGTTTGTGGTAGACATGTGTTGAACATTTGGAGAACTTTGAGAGACTTGAAGTTATCGAGACATAACATTGAATTTGTTGCCTTTCATTTGCTACATGAACGTTATCCTCATTTCACTGATGTCACAATGACCGAGATGTATGAGAAACAATATCTTGATTTGATCAAGCATATAGAAGGAAGGGTCGACATCGATGCCAAACTAATTGAAGCTGGCGATTTGATCATTAGAGCCGCTGAAGAAGCTCGTTTAATTGGAGTTGATTTCTATGATGTGTATTACAGAGGTTCTCAGTACAAAGTTGAGTCAATCATGATTAGAATTGCCAAAGCTGAGAATTTTATCTTATTGAGCGCAAGCAAAGGTCAGGTGAGAAAACAGAAGCCCTTGGAATGTATCCCTCTAGTTATGGAACCGGTATCTGCTTACTATAACAGCCCTTTGATTGTTTTGGATTTCCAGTCGTTATACCCTTCTATCATGATTGCTTACAATTATTGTTACTCCACTTTGCTGGGAAGATTGAGAAAGTATACACCAGGATACAACCAAATTGGTACTGGTAGAGTAAAACATCCACCGGGTTTATTAAAGTTGCTGGAGAATGATATCAATCTATCTCCGAATGGGTTGATGTTTGCTAAGTCATCAGTTAGAAAGTCACTTTTGGCCAAGATGTTGGAAGATATTCTGGATACAAGATTTATGGTGAAGTCTACTATGAAGTTATTAGATGATGACAGCTTGAAAAGACTGTATGATAACCGTCAATTGGCCTTGAAGTTAACTGCTAATGTGATGTATGGTTACACTTCTGCTTCATTCTCAGGAAGAATGCCTTGCTCAGATATTGCCGATGCAATTGTTCAAACTGGCAGGGAAACTTTGGAAAAGGCTATGGAACTGATCGATGGTGATCCTAATTGGGGTGCTAAAGTTGTTTATGGAGATACTGATAGTTTGTTTGTGTATCTACCTGGTAAATCAAAGGAAAACGCTTTCAAAATCGGTAATGAAATTGCTGGTGCTGTCACTAGAAGCAATCCAGACCCGGTTACGTTGAAGTTTGAAAAAATCTATCATCCTGCTGTTCTTCTGGCGAAGAAAAGATATGTTGGATATTCTTATGAGAAGTTGGATCAGGTGGTTCCGAAGTTTGATGCAAAGGGTATTGAAACTGTTAGAAGGGGTGGTCATTTTGCACTACAGTATATCATGGAGAGGTCCTTGAGAACCCTGTTCGAAACAAACAATCTCACAGACATCAAGAGCTATCTTCTTGACCAATTTACAAAAATACTCAACAATGATGTCTCAATTCAAGATTTTTGTTTCGCTAAGGATGTTAAAGTTGGTACTTACAAAAACCCACCACCCGGTGCCGTTGTCAGTGAAAAGAGGATGAAACTTGACGCTAGAGCGGAACCGCAATATAGAGAAAGAGTTCCTTATGTGATCATTGAAGATAAAGGTAAGATTTTGAGAGAGCGTGCACGATCTCCAGAAGATTTTATCAAGAACAATAACAAAATTGATGGACATTACTACATTATAAAGACCATTATTCCACCACTGGAGAGAGTTTTCAATCTGATGGGTGTTGATGTGAGATCGTGGTACAATGATATGCCTAAGAGAGTCAAGAAGAGTGCGCTTTATAGCTCAACATGTTATTGTTGTGGTCAATCATCAAGAGAAAGACTCTGTTCAGAATGTAAGAATGACGAATTGCAGACCATTTTGAATCTGACGCAGAGAATGAAGGAAAATGAGCTGAAAGTAAGACAAACCTTGATGTATTGTTTCAATTGTACAAATGGTGTTGGTACTTGTGAATCATTGGATTGTCCAGCGTATTATACAAGGGTCAGAGAGGTGAACAAGTTGAAAGAAAAGGACAATACGCATAAGCAGTTATCAAAGTACATAGGGCATTAAATAAATAAAAAGACAGCACGTACAGGATTATTTCTTAGTCGCTTCGATGAAACGTCTCAAACTTTCCACAACGATATCATGATCTTGATGTTGTTCTAAACCACTCACAACTAGAACTGCAATAGCATGGTCTGGTGCAGCTTCCAATCTTAAAGGGAACCCACCACCATGTGAAGCGTACTCAAGTGGGTCTAAACCTTTGGAATCTAATGTTCTGCCCTTCTCAGCTAGTTCTTTGCCAAATCTCAAAGAGCTTCTCTCAAATCTGACCACAGTTCTTCTTTTTTTCTGAACCCAAAGTTCATTATCTGTTGATGAGCTATTGAAGGCAGCTCTGAACAAAGTTGCCCCAGCAGTGGTGGTGATGTCAATCACGAAGGGGTTCTGAGTTGTTGGAAACTTCTCCTTGAAGACTTTTCTCACGGTAGAACCCAACTCAAAGGCGACTTCACCATTGAAGGTTGGTAGTTTGAGATCTTTCTCTTGTTGTAAGAGAGCTCTTGAATCTAGTTCTTTGGACATTAACTCGGGTGACTGTGGAGCGTGGACTGGGAGAGTGTTTAAAAGATAGTGCTTTAATTGAAATATCAAAAGCTGTGTGACCAATTGATTCCTCTATGGCTCAGCTGATATCCTTTCATGGATTGGTTTGTTCTTCTTTTACCTTTTACCACTTCAAAGAAAAGGATAAAGAAATGAATATTGTCCTTCTGGTCGATATTCCTGGTTGGGGCAGTATATGGTACGGGCCGCATATTGTTTATATTATTTATTTTTTATTTGACACAAAAATGAAAACACACCAAAAATTGAAGATGTTAAGAATCTGTGTGGGATCACAAAGATCCGAGGGGGGAAATGTCCTCTAAGAAGTCCTGCTTGAAACCCTAAACTGCCTTTTTGCTACCCCAAAGTTTGCTATTTTACCACCATGACAGAAGTTGCATCTACAGGGCTTAACTTCAATGAGACTACACGCTCCTCCAAGTCCAGAATTACGTCTTTGTCCAGTTTGTTAGGAGAAGATAGAAACAAGAGTCGTGAAAAGCTAAGTTTGAAGAAGTTGGCCAAAGTTTGCTCTAGACCCTTCAGATATGAGGTCTTTAAACCAATGAAATCCACCGATGAGATCCAACCTCAAGACACAGTCGCTGCTGCTAATGCTGCTGATGCTGCTGGTGCTGCTGATGCTGATGCTGTTGATTCTTCCAAGATGGAATTCTCTTTGTTGCAAATCACCAAACGTTTGAAGAACCCAGATTTATTGGAAGACCAATCCAACTGGAGATCCTACTTTGATTACAAGTTCAACAACCAAGAAGAATCAACTAAGCAGAAAGCTGTCCCTCAGCATCAAGTTTACGAAAACAATGCCCATTCTAGAATGAAGAAACCAGCAAACATTTTGGGTCAAAATGACAACGTCTTGAACGCAGTCTCTGGAATGAAAGACACAACTATCAACACTATATCAAACTTTGACATCCCTGTATCTGAAGAACGTAGACGAATTATCAGATTGAAGAACTTTCCTTCGTTCATAGGGTTGAAGTCGGTCATTTCACAGATATGTGGTGGCCCCTTGGAGAAAGTTGTCTTGTTGAACAACGGGCTATTGGATGATAATGAGAAATATCTGTTGAAGAACTGTGTCTTAGAGCTATGGTTTTTGAAACCTGAAGATGCCAAAGAGTTCTTGAACTACAGTCTTAGTGGGTTGTTCTTAATCAATGGGTTCCATATCGAACCAGTTTGGGCTCCTGTCACTTCAAAAGATCATTACCATGAGCAAATAGATGAAGATCTTGAGAATGAGATGTCCATAAACGGTGCCCGTCGTTGCTTGATCTTGAAATATATTGGCAAAAGAGTCAAATCAAATTCCAAGAGACATTACCCATCACCAAAGAGTCATTATTCTGATTTGGATTTGACTGGCATTAAATCTGATTTTGGTAAGTTTGGTGAGATATTGGAAGTTACACCTGTTATTTCCAAGAAGTTGTGTATTGCCATTCATTATTTCCAAACTTCATCAGCCATTGAAGCTAAAAGAGAGTATGCTCAAATGGAGAGCGCATTTCATGAGAAGTATAAAGAATGGACTCTTTGGTACGGAAAAGATCCAGTTGATAGACCTTGTGTTAACTTTTAGATTAGTTCCTAATCAATATTTTGCTGTGAATTAGATGATATTCCGATAAATTATCGGAATCCTCTCGAAAAAGTGTAAAATTGATACTTTCAGATCAGAATGTAATAATTTTGCCCCATAAAGTCAACGATACCAACTCTAATGAACAATCACACAGTCTCAAGGACAATCATCAGGAATCAATCTACATTGAGCAACTCTTTGAAGCAAGATATCCAAAAGCAACTGAGTTCCAATGCAATTCTGAAGAGAATCTGGGAAAACAAAGAGAAACAATCAACAGATACATTTGAAAGACACAATGCCCTAAACACTTTACCACTACCTTTAAAGAACAAATCAGAAATCTTCAGGGATACTAAAACCCAAAACCCAGATAAAACCGGTGTTTCACTTCAGTTGAAGCAATATGGCGATTATACAAAGGCATTATTAGGTTTTTATAAGACTGGTATTAAGAACGTCTGGAACAATGGGGCGTATGTTCGTTCATTGAAAAAGAAGTACTATATTGAACAGGTTGGTACTAAAGGTACTGTCACACGAAGACAGTTTAAGAATGGGGAGGATCTAATTTATAAGATTGCAGAGTTGAGATCATTAGGTAATATTGAGCGTTCAGTTACTGGTGATTCCAAGAATGTTCTTGCAATGACTAGACATGAGTTTCAAACCGTGTTGAGAACAGAGAAGGATTTCTTCAAACTTCCAATGTTCAGTGTCGTCATGACGATCTTCATGGAGTGTACGCCATTCGTTTGTTACTTATTCCCTGAGATCACACCATCCACTTGTGTTTTACCAAATTTGAACAAGAAATTACACAACGAGGCCAATATTGAGGAATTCAACAAGTTAAGAGAAGACAATGAGGTGTTAAAGAGTGGGAAGGTCCCCGTGAAGAATTATGAAAATCTACCCATTGAACAAGTCAGACAATTGATCAAGATCTTTAGATTGAAACATAGATTATTACCAATTGGTTTATTCCCTGATTCCATTTTGAGACAAAGATTAAAATTAAAACTTTTGGAATTTGAAATCGACAATGACTTCTTGGTTGAAGGTATTTGGTCATTGGATAGAAGTGAACTGTTGAAAGTCTGTCTAGATAGAGGCTTGGTGTTTGGGTTGGAACATACCGACGATGAATTGAGACTAAGATTGATTCAACAATTGAGTAACGTTGATGACAACTTGTTGAATTGTAACGTTTATGGTTTGAACTATTTGGAGAATGAAAAGAACTTTACGTTCCGGAATTTCAATCCTCAGGAGGCCAAAGAGATCTTGGAGTTGGAATTAGGTCTACAAAATATTTGAATTAATTTTTAAGCAGTAGCTAACAAATTGGTCATTCTATTAAGTTTTGTATCGTTCATGAATTATATAGTCATCATAGGCATTAGAAAGTAGATTAGTATTAAAAGAGTGTGTGGAGTGAAGTAAATGAACAAAAAAACAAAAATAGCTGAATATACGGAAATGGAGCTGTGGAACAACGTCTAGTTGTCTTTATATGACTGTAAATGAGCCTTGTTCTGATTGACGAAATGATGAGGATGATAACTTTTGACATATTCACCATCTTCACCTTCGAATAGTTCGCATCTTTTGATCTCTTTGAACCATTCATCATTGTTAATCACATCAAAAGTGGCTCTTTCTGATGGATTGACCTTCAACATCTGTGAGATTAAAGGTCTAGCGGAATGTGGTAATAGTCTCATTAGTCTGTAAGGACCATGGACTGTGTGACTATCTGATTGTTTTGGTTTCTCTTCTATCTTCTTGATTGTAGTATGAATTGAGCCATCACCTGCGGTTACATCAATGTTGATGGTAACAGGATTCTCTGCCTCTATCTCTGTCTCTGTTGGTGAGGTTGGTTTGGATTCATCAGTAATGTCTACTTTGTTAACAGCATCTGTGATCTCTTTGACATCGGTGCACTCACTGCTTGACTGTGAGCTTTGTCTGACCCTTTCTTCTCTTCTCTTGTTGATCAAGTCTTGATGGATCTTTGCAGCTTTAACATAATCATGAAGCTTGTCATCAGGAAGGGAGTATAGGAAGAATGATCTGTCTGAATCCCTTGGTGATTTCCAAGGGAATCTCTTCATTGTCATACAACAGTAAATGATGGCAACAGACCAAATATCCAACATTTGAGGATCGTAGTATTTGTACTTCTCTTCAGTTGGAGGGATGTAAACTTCTGGAGCCATATAAGGATCAGAGCCAACGATTGCCTTCTTGATCTTTAAGGTTTTTTCTTTGTTCTTTTCATGAGACTTGAACACCACTGCAGAGCCAAAGTCCACAATCTTTAGGATCCCTTCATGGGATACGACACAGTTATCCAATTTTAAATCACGATGGGCGATCCCCAATGAGTGCAAATATTCAACACCGGCACATAATTGTTTAAAATAACAGTTGATCTCTAACCTTTTCAAGTTGCCACTCATCACTAGAGCAAAGAAATCGTATGGACAATACTCCATGATCTCATAGAAGTGGTTGTGGTTTTCAATGTGGATGAAGTCCAAAGTCTTGATGACATTTTGGTGGTGTAAGCTGTGACCAATAGTGTATTCGATCTTGCATTTCTTGATGTATTCACGTTCTTGTTCGCTATTATACTTTGCACGAAACTCCTTGCAGGCGAATAGGGCATTGTCTCTGACTCTTGTGACGGTTCTGACGGATCCACCAGCACCTGAGCCTAGTAGTTGGCCCATCATGTAACCATGTCTGGTGATGAGAATTTCGTCTAGTGAGTCATTATCGAGGGAAGGAGAGGCACTAGAAACTCTCTTGAAGAAGGAAGGTTTGAAGAACTTTTTCAACTCCACCATCGAACTCGATCTGTTTTCCAGACGGTGGTCATCCTCGTTGGGGGAAGGGCAGTCGTTCTGGTCGCTCTGTGAGATGTTGGACCTCGAGGAACTGTTCTTGTGGAGCGTGAAGTGCATGTTGTAGTCTGTGTGGGTGGTGTATATTATGTTGTATTTGCCTCGTGTGTTGACCTTGTATTGCCTTGTGTTGACTATTGACCAGTATAAAGCCTAGCAACTTGGCGATGAGCAGATTGTAGGAAAGGCTGTTTATTTAACCAGGTCCCCCATTTCAGCCACAAACAAAGACGGAAGCACAAGCCGGCTGAGCAGCACAAAGTTTTAAAACTTTAAAGCCTTGAAGAGCCACCAGGTGTTCCAGCCTCGCAATTGGATCATTTTGGCGGTCATTTTGGCACCTCTGCTGAGCAGACCCTTTGTTCCTAGTCTTGTGTCACTTTCTGTTACACTAAAATCGGCTACTTTGGGCTGCTTTGGCGTAAATCGGCGTAAATTGGTGAAAATCGGCGCAAACTTGGTTCAGATCGGTTCCGGATCGCGGCTAGAAAATTCCGTGTTTTCCCACTGTTTTTGTGTTTTTTTTGCCTCATTTTTTTCGCGAACAAATTAATTTACGCGGACCGGAGAGTTTCGGAATTTCGGAATTTCCTCTTTGAGAGACTTGCGCCACTAAAGCTTTAAAAAAAGACATCGAACGTATTCGCGAACAATAGGGAACTCTTTTAGACACATGTCTTGGGCCTATGCAGTATTCTTGGACATTATTACTGGATATAGAATATGGCATGTGCAGGAGGCACACCAAAACTATGTCTAAATTGTGCTTGCAGCTGATTCTCACAAGGCTGACTTTCTACAACAAGTTACTTTGTTGATCAACAAGGTCAACAACGCTCATGGGAATATATATGGGTTTAATCATTAGCTAGATCTACGACTAGCTGGATGGTGCGGAATTTCCTCCAGTTGACCTGAATGGTAGTTGGAAGGTGTTCAAAAGTTCAACATGGTAGCAAACAAAAAAAAGGGCCTGGTTGTTATACTGGTACACTTTTTGTTTTGATTTGTGCCAGATCTCTTCAATTCCGACCTTTTTACCCTCGGTCAATAATCCTTTGTTAACATTAATCTACCAAATCATCAAAACAGAACAAACCTTTGGAGGAAAACGCCACCCGTTGTTTGCCCAAGCCTCCCCTCCAAACTTCCGCCATGTCGCTTCTCACAGGCAAGCAGAAGGAGGTCCTACACAATTCGATACTCAACTACTTGAAGCCACTTGTCCCAGAAGAGGCTCTTGTACAAGTCCAAAAGAGTTTACACATTGACGAATTGAAAGATGACAATGACTTACTACCCAAGAAATGGAACGCTATCTTGAGACTACAGAAGAAGATCTTGGACCTAGAGTCTCAAGTATCTCAGCTCTCACATGTCAATTCCTCAAACCAGTCGTTTTTTGCCACCACAAACCATGAACTCACAAAGTTGAACTGGGCTCCAACGAAAATTAAAAAGACTTTAAACCATGATTCATCCATAACATCCACAGTGATACACCCAACTTTACCTCAACTGATTGCAGGCTCCTCCAATGGCTCTTTCACGATATGGAACTTGTTAGATCTTGTACAGCCAATAGCCACTGTGAAGGCTCATACCAAATCTATTAATGCTATGGCTATATCTCCTGAAAAGCTTCCAATGTTTAACAACACTCATGTGTTGGTCACTTGTGGTTCAGACCTATATATCAAGATTTGGGACTTGAAGACTTTTAAGCTTTTGAGAACCTTCACTGGCCATGAACATGTCGTGTCATCAATTGTTTTCCAAGGTGATGATAAGATCTTCACATGTTCTAGAGATCGCTCAATCAAATATTGGGATTTGAAGCTTGGTTGGTGTCTAAAAAGCTTCATTGGTCATAGTGATTGGGTTAGATCTTTGGATATAATCAATGAGGAGTTCATACTTTCTGGCTCAAATGATCAAAGTATACGGTTGTCCCATGGTGAATCAGGTACTGGTTTAGGCCTCATGGTACATAACCAAGTTGTGGAGACTGTTAAGTTCATTCCAAGACTTGGAAACAAGTACGTTGATAAATTGAATGATGCTATTGGAATCAACAAGGATGATATAGAGATTTATGAAAAGTTGGGATATAAATATGCTGTCAGTGGTGGTAGGGACGATGCCATCCATATTTGGCTTCTACCTTTACCGATCTTGAGACCCCATAACCATCCCTTGCCATCCTCAAATCCACATGGTGTTCTAATAAGGACTCTTATTGGCCATAAATCATGGGTCAAAGATCTTCAATTTCATCCAAATGGTAGAATCTTGATCAGTTGCTCAGACGACAAGTCTGTTAAATTTTGGGATCTTGAAACCGGTGATTGTGTCAAGACTTTAGAAGGTCATGACGGATTTGTTAACACAATTGCGTGGGCGCCATCAATCTTTGAAAACAAGAAGGAAGCGGAAAGTAATTTCGAAGACGAGGCCTACATAAACGAAAACATGAGATGCATCTTTGCTTCAGGTAGCACCGATCAGACGGTTAGAGTTTGGGAATAGACTACAGTGGGAAAAAAACCAAGCAAACAAAAAAAATGATGTATCTATAAAGCAAGGGTTCCCCTTTTTGAGAAAGACCTTTTTAATGATTAAAACTAATGACTATTAATATTCATATACCTTTGAGTAGTTAACCACTTGTGTTTATGTGCCTCACAGCTCAACACCAGAAACTATACTCTTAAAGCTGTATGGTTCATAGTATTTACCACCACCGACAAAGAACTTAGACATCGATTCAACCCAATGTAGACGCAAAGAATGCAACATGGCAGAGGTGCCTTCCATGATAACCAGGATGACCACGGTCAAAATGAACCACATACCGAACAAGAAGACAGTTGCAAGAACACCAGAGACACCTGTTTTTCCAAATGCACCTTGAATGGTCATTGACCATAAAACGGTTGATAATTGAGCGTGAGCCAAAGACAAGGCCCACAGTCTTAAGTATGAGGCAGTATGAGAAACAGAGTTCAAGCAGAACTCAATGGTGTGGATGACTTGGTGGATCATGATATCACCGAAATTGTGTTCTTCATGTTCTTCGTCATCATCATCATCATTATGTGCTCCTTCTGCCTCTGGGGCTGATTCTATAAGACCTTCTTCATCACTAGTGGCTAGGGCTTCATAAACAGTCGCTTTCTTGTCCATTTCATGTTTCAAGTATAGTGGTTTCAATAACAATAACCATGGGACACAGATCAAGGCTAAGAATAGCAAGAACATTTGGACTTTCTCTTGAGGTCCGTATAATCTTTCTTCAACGACACCTGGCGATAAGAACATAGAAATCAACATGTTTAATAAACCTGGTGCTGGCTTTTCAATGGCGATCCAGTCAATGGACCATTTCCAAACAATACACACGGACAAGTAACCAAAGATAGATTGCATGAACAATAAACCAGGAACAAAGTTACCAAGGACATCGACCCATGAGTGGAAGTTCAAGTAATTGACCAATGAGAAGAAGAAGGAGTAAGTCATGTGAATGAACCCCATTAGGATGGATAATTTCATCTTGTATGAGTTTGAAAATAATAACGCGTTTTCGGTACCGTGCCATGCTGGATCTAAACCAATTGGATAAGTGCCAACTTTCTTAGCAAAGATGGTTTCACCCAATTCATGTTCTGGCCATTCCCAACCAGACTTGAACAAGGTCAATGACTTGGAGAAGATATCATTGTAGAAGAAACCGGTGACCATGGAGAAAATACCCATCATTAACAAGATGTATCTACCTGAGTAGGCCATATCAAAAATTTCATCTCTTTGTATTCTGGCGATTTTCTTCTCATGAATAACAAGCATCAGGGCAGCCAATGACAGGATGAAACCGTGACCAATATCACCAAACATAATGGCGAACATGAATGGGAAAGTAACAATAGTTGGTAGACCAGGGTTAACCTCCTTGTATTGGGCAATACCATAGGCATCCACGATGTTTTGGAAGGCATCGGTGAACTTGTTGGTCTTGTGGTAAGTTGGTGGAGTTCTCTGGGTGCTCAAGACGTTGATGACTGCATGTTGGTCAGAGGTTGTGTTGGTTTCAAGGATTTGTTTCAAGTTTGAAATCTCATTGGTTGGGATCCAACCTTCAGCAGTTAGCAAGGATCTGTTGGATAAGACTTTGAATAGGTTCAACGTTTCATAAACGGACTTTTCCTTTCTGACAATTTGAGCCCAGACAGATAATTCTTCACCGATAGAAAACAGTTCAGTGTATAGGGTTCTCGTGGTAGTCTCCAAGACAACAGTCAAGTCACTTAGACCGTCATTGGTTTCTTGTAAAGTCTTGACTCTTGTTGAGCTTTCTGGTTCAACGTCATAGATATCGGCATCTAATGATTCAGCAATCTTGGTGATTCTATCAATGATTTCTCTACCATGAGAAAAGACAATGAAGACATCTTTGTCAACTTTAGTCTTGGTCTTTGGTTCATAGATCAGTTCTTGGACTTCAACAGATCTGAAATACAAGTTACCTCTCAAGACCCTCCATAAGATCTTTTGTAACACGTTGATCTTGGCTCTTGGAATGATACCGGTGACAAAGCTGTTACTGGTTTGTAAAGCGGTAGTTTCGCCATCAATGCTAATGAGGTCTTGAGGGGTAGCACTGCTAAAGAAACCTTCAGCTTCTTGTAAGACGGCTCTAAACTGTTGCAAGTCCTTCTTCCTCAATTCCAGAGTTTCAGTAGAATCAACCAGTTGACTCAATCTTTGTTCTAGCAGTTGGGCATTCTCAACGTATTCATCAATATCTGAGGTCTTCACAGGGGCATCGAAAGCAGGTTCATCTTCAAATGGAGCAGGCTTCAACTCAATCTCACGGCTGGTTAACTCGTGCTTGAAGTATCTGTATTGTCTTTCCACATTGTCCAGACGTCTGATCTCCTTGACATAGGCCCTTTGGAAGGCATTGACTTTGGAGTTCAAGTCTCTGAATTGGACAGTACCAGACTTCCCTAATGCGTACACAACGTCACGGCTGATATCTGAAGGGATATACAGCTGGATCAAAGACATATCCGCAGAGCCTGGGTCATGGTTAATATCCTGTCGATAAGCATTCGGAATCCCTGAGGAATCATGGCCATTTCATGGTTGATGTTTTGCCCACCTTCTCAGCTTCATGATAAGGAATGAGGAAGTTGCGGGATAACAATGGTACCAATTGGCCATTATTTGGGGCGTAGACGGGCCCAAAAGGAACATATATGGTCTTAGAAACGGCATAATTCCACAGGAGGCAGCTCTTACTCACGGAAAATGGCTTCTTCACTCATCTTTGGGCAACTTTTGTTTACCTTTCAGGCAGCTGTTGCAACAAATTTTGGGATTTTGTTTTTTTTTTGTTTTTTGTGCTTAATCGGAAATTCGCGAATTTTCCGGGTAATTCCGGACTACTTTTCCGCGAAAACGGTTGTTATACTTTTACAATAACCTTTCAGGACAGTTTTTGCCTTAAACAGTTGATTTTTTGGCTGATTATCGTGTTAAGATGGGCTACTTTACGCCAGCCAGAAGAATCATCACACAGGAAGACCTGGAGAAGTTCATTGCTGGCGAAACACATGCTGAGCTGGTGGAATTTGTTGGGGATTTGGCTGAGTCTGTACGAGGGAAAACTAATGAAGATGAGTGCTTGGTCTCAGACGCCACCCAGGGCCTGCTGGATATACTCGACAAGGTGGTGAGCATTGTGGGGAGTCACCCAGTTCAGGATAAGGGGAGCTCAAGATTTGGTAAGCCTGAGTTCAGAGATGTCTATGATGAGATCCATGAGACTTCGAAGAACATATTGCATTCCAACATCAAGTCTCTTGGGATGTTCCGGAAGGAGAATGATCCAGTGATTGAACTGTCCACATACTTCAGTGAGTCCTGGGGTAACAGAACTAGAATAGACTACGGTTCCGGCCATGAATTGAACTTTCTTGCCTTTTTATTATGTCTGAAGAAGCTTGCCATTATAAATCCTGATGACTACGCTGCTATTGTTCTAAAGGTCTTCAACAAATATATTTCAGTCATGAGAATCCTGCAGAAAGAGTACTGGCTAGAGCCAGCTGGGTCACATGGTGTTTGGGGTCTAGACGACTATCATTTTCTGCCGTTCTTGTTCGGAGCTTCACAACTGGCCACTCATAAACATCTTCGTCCAAAGTCAATTCACAGTGAGGATATGGTTGAGATGTTCCACAAGAAGTACATGTACTTTGAATGCATCTACTTCATCAACTCCATCAAGACGGCTTCTTTGAGATGGCATTCTCCCATGCTAGACGATATTAGTGGTGTCAAGACATGGTCAAAAGTTGCCGAAGGTATGCAGAAGATGTTTAAGGCTGAGGTTCTTGGTAAACTACCAATCGTCCAACATTTCTTCTTTGGTGAAATTCTAAGGGCTCCAGAAGGCTGCACCCCTGCTAGAGAACCCCATGATGAATCCGAATCTGGACATGATCATGATTCAGATGAAGGTCTGCCGGTCCACCAACACACTTGGGGTGATTGTTGTGGTATTAAGGTCCCCAGTGCAATTGCCGCTGCTGCAATGAACAATTCAAAGAAGCCTTTGCCATTTGATTAATGGATTAATGAAATATACGACTATTTTAAAAGAGATCTAAGCTGCAGTAAAGTTGAACAGAGTAGTCATAACTTCATTAAATATATAAAACAATTAGAGTGGAACTCAATCACCAACCGAATCTCAACTGAGCAGCAGTAAACACTGGCGGTTTCCAGATCAACAGGTCAGGAGTGATAGTACGTCTCTTCTTCTTCTTCAACTTCTCGTATTGTTCCACAATTTGATCACTTAGATAGATAACATGCTGACCTTTGAAGTATTTTAAAATGGATAGTGTTTGCGCTGTATGTAGGATATCTGTTGTGGTCATTGCTGTTCTCTGACTGATTTCATCTATGGTGATATAATCACTATCATTCTCACATAACAACGTCACTATCGTATCAGCCCAATAAGCTCTGTAGGACAATAGACCTAAATCTGATAGAGGCTTTTCAGGTGACCCAACTTTACCCTCCTTCTTACTCAACTCGTATGAAAACTCAATCAATAGTCTACCGTACCCCATTCTTTGATATTGTGGTAATGTCAAGATACACGCCAAATTGTAACCTTCAGCAGATTCTTTTTCCTTGGAGAAATAGCCGACCAAATGATGACCTTGTTCATCTCTTCTTGTCATACAATAGAATAAGAACGGATCGACGTCATAGTATAATGTCTTGTGATCCAAAAACAGCTTGGAAAACAAACAAACATTACGACACCAAGTTCTTTGCTTTCTCCCATCAATTTCAAAGAAAGAAACATAGTCATCTCTATAAATTTCATTTCCAGGAGGATGTCTCAATGTGCACTTCTTTCTAAATCTTTCGAATTGTTTCTTAGATCCAAAGAATTGTAATGTAAAATCATCAATGTATATCACATCTTCCTCCGTAAGCTCAACTGGGTAAGGCGAGAAATACCAAGGTTCAATCTCGTGGTTCCCCATAATGACTTTGCTCAAGTTACGCACTCTAGCGACTTCACCCGAGTTTTGTGTCATGGAACCTGAAGTTCTTAGTTTTTCAATCTCATCTTCCCTTGAAATCTCTTCAGCTTGAATACCTTGAACATTCAAATTATCTAAATCCATCATATCCTCACCTGTAGCAGCAGGAGTAGCACTTCCAGAAATACCATCATCTTTCGTTTTCTTCTTCTGTTGCTTTTGGTTCTTACTCGTTGACACCTTAATCTTTGGTGCTTGTTTTTCCTTCTTGGGATCTTGCTTTGGCTTTGGGAACGTCACAGGGCGTTTGAAATCGATTCTATCAAGCTCGATCCATTCATCTAGACGCTTGTTGAACTCCACATAGTGCACGTAGAACACTTTACGGCCCTTTTTCAAATGGATAGACAATAACTCAGCTTCACGATGCTCACCATCCTTCTCAACAAAACACTTGCATCCTATGATCAGCTCCTCAGCAGTGGCGATTTTGACCTCACCGTGTTGTGCAGCTGCCTCAGCACCTTCTTTCTCAGCAGAATCGTTGCTCATGATGGCGGTTTAAAAGGCTGCTTCTGCCGTTGTTATTGGTCGTATTATGTTATTTAACACTTCATTATAAAACTTCGCGAATTTCATAAAACATCCAGACACCACTACAATAAACAAGTCCAAATGTCTCATTATCATGCTGTGTTTGTGCTATTAAAACCTCTGTCTGTAGTTATCAGGGTCAAATTCTATACCAGGATGAGACTCAGGGGTTGCCTCGGTGTCTTCTCGCCAAATCTTGATAGATTTGTCAGCTTCACCAGTAATCAAACGTAAACCAGTCTTATCAAAGGCACTAGTGAAAATACCAGCTTCTGATTCCAATGAGCCTGGTAATGTAGTGGTCTTCATCTCTTGGAATTTGTGACCTGATTGCCAGTCATAGAAGGACATTGTACCATCGTCACCACCGCTGAATAGCACGTTATCCTGGTTCACAGAAAGAGTGTTGATAATGCTTTGATGTGGAGGAACAAAATTATGCATAAAGGAACCTTCTGGGAACTTCCATTGTTTGATGTTATCCGGAGATGCTGTAGCAAAAGTGTATTCGTTAGGGTGCAGTGTTAGTGCTCTTATCGATTTCTTGTGGTGTGTCAGCACAGCTTGTGTCTTACCAGCTGCTAGGTCCCAAAGTCTGATAGTCTTGTCATTTGAGGTGCTGATGATTTGTGGGTCTGTAGGTTGGCACTTCACCTGTGTAATTGGGTTCTTATGGCCCGTCAGCGTGAAGATTGGTACACTCGTTCTCATATCCCACACTTTCACAGTAGAATCCCTACTACCAGTCACTACCAAATCCAAAGTCGGATGCACATCAACAGTGTACACACCAGATAAATGGCCGTGATAATCTCTAATAATTTGATTCTTCTCCAAATCCCAGCATTTGACAGCCTTGTCCTCAGAGCAGGAGAACATATATGGATGTCTATCAGATATAGCAATGTCTCTCACGGTCATCGAGTGCCCTATCAGTGTAAGTTTTAGCTGACCAGACGCTAAATCCCAGATCTTGATTGTGTTATCATTAGATCCCGAGGCAAACCATTTATTGTCAGGCTCAACAGCTAGAGATCTCACCCAACCTTGGTGACCGGCTATCACTCTCATTAGCTTCCATGGTGCGTGCCATTCTGGCTTACCAGGAACGTAATGTTGCTGATTTGTTTGTTGTTGATATTGAATTAATGTCTTTGATGCGTTGTGCTCTCTTGGCCCGTTGAATAATGATATCTGCTGACCCGGATTTCTGGGTTGTGTAGCCACTTGTTCTCTTAATATCAGTCTGTCCTCCCCCTCCTCCTCTTCTATTTGAATGTCCTCTCCTTCGTCTTGATGTTTCACCAATTCTCTCTTCTTTGAACGGTTGATTTTCTTTTGTAGGTATAAAGGCAACTCTTTCGACACTTTGAATTCTGTGGCTATCCTTGTGTTTACGTACTCATCAAGCCTTAATTGCTGTTAGTAATGTTATCCTAGATATGTTTTCAGAGTAGTTAGATACATACTGTTCTTTAGGATCAAATGCAGATGATTCAGTGTTTTCAAATAATACTTCTGTTCTATCACGCAGCAAGCTCACAGCGGCCTGAAACTCGTCGTTAGTTTGAGATAAAATGAAAAATATCGATATTCTCACATACTGCAGGGTCCTCTGTGAACACCATTTCCCTAATTGGCTTCTTTTAAAGCAACTGACAACTAACTGATAACTCTCAAAGTTGTATAGTTGAAGCTTTTAATATTTTCCATCTTTGATAGAAAAGCGGTTGGCCCACTCCTCCCTCACTAAAAAAAAATTTCAAGCTCATCTCCATATCAAAGAGTCGAGTGCATGATCGATACATTATCACACAGCATAGTCCGATCTTCCATGAGTGACGTAAAGAGACAGGCTGAAGACGCTTCTGAAGGGGCCTCCAATGAGTCCAAAAAACCAAAATTGGAGCAAACCAGCGCCCCAAAGGGTATCCAAGAGACCGATGTCGGCATCACCATGTATCTATCCCAAGATCTAGGTGGGTTTGTTGGGACCATCAAACAGAGATACACTGATTTCCTAGTCAGCGAGATCGATCTGAACGATAACGTGATTTACTTGACTGATGAGGGCTTTGCTGATAAGAAACAACGTCGTCGTGAAAGAAGAGAAAAGGAAAGAGAAGAACAAGGTCAAGATGGTGAGGAGGAAGTCAAGACTGAGACTCCTATTGAAGAAGAAAAACCAAAAGAATTCCAATTGGATGCTGCTCACCGTATTAGACTGCTAGAACTGTTTGGTGAAGAAGAATTATCTAAAATTGAAGAATTGTTGACTACCAAAGGTACATTTGATTCTACTAAACAATTTGATGAAAAGAAACAAAGAGGTGAAATCCATCAATTGTTCAGAGAAGCCTTCGAAGGTAGATTCGAGACCAAAACTTCTCCAGAAAACACCTTTCAATTCTCCCTTGCCTCCAGAAACTCGAGAAAGAACAAACAACAACAACCAGAATATGACACCAGAGACGAAAATGGTGTTGAGAACTATGGTCTTGGCCCATTAAAGGAGTTCTTACACTTCACACTTTACAAAGAAAACAAAGAAACTATGGAAGCCGCCAACTTGATCTCCAGATTCCTACGTTTACAACCAAAGCAAATCCGTTATGCTGGTACTAAAGATCGTCGTGGTGTTACTACACAAAGAATGGCCATCTCCAAGATGAAAGTCGAACGAGTCAATTCATTGAATAGAACACTACGTGGTATGAGATTAGGTGGTTTTGCATATGAAGACAAGGGTCTAAGCTTGGGTGATTTGCATGGTAATGAGTTCTTGATCACTTTGAGAGATGTCAAATCATTAGATCCAACCCAAAACATCGAAGAGGTCGTTGCCAAATCGCTGGAATCACTAAACAAGACCGGGTTCATTAATTACTACGGTATGCAAAGATTTGGTACCTTCTCAGTCTCCACGCATGAAGTTGGTAAAGAAATCTTGTTAAGCAATTGGAAGAAAGCAGTTGAACTAATCCTATCAGAACAAGAATTGGTCCTACCTGACTCCATCAATGGCAGAAAGATTTGGGCCGAAACCAAGGATGCTAAGAAGGCCTTTGATGCTATGCCACGTAAATGTATTGCTGAGTCCACCATCCTAAGAGAACTGTCCAACACCAAGAAACAAGAAGATGGCACTTTCTCTGATAATGGTTATTTCAATGCCATCAACAAGATTCCAAGAAATTTGAGAATTATGTATGGTCATGCTTATCAAAGTTATATCTGGAACACTGTTGCCAGTCGTCGTGTTGAGCTATTTGGTTCGAACGTTGTTGCTGGTGATTTGGTCCTTGATGACTCTGCTGAAGAGACTGCCACCAACACCGAAGAGGAACAATTCGAAGAAGATATCAGAACTGACAAGTTTCAAAGAGCTAGACCAGTCACCGAGGAAGAAGTCAAAGCTGGCAAATTCACGATCTATGATGTTGTTCTACCAACTCCAGGTTTCGACATAAGGTATCCAGAGAACGAAAAACTACTACAGGTCTACAAAGATACTATGGGTGCTGATGGGTTAGATCCACTACAAATGACCAGAAAGGTTAAAGAATTCTCATTTGCCGGCTCCTACCGTAACTTGATCGCTAAGGCTAAAAACTTGGAACACCAAATAAGACGTTACAGTGAGCCAACTCAACAATTGGTTTACACTGATTTGGAGCTATTATGTGCTAAACAAAAAGGTGAGGAAAAGGAAAGAATTCTCCCACAGACCGAAGAAGGTGGTGAACGTGTTGGTGTCATCTTGAAGCTACAGTTGGATGTCTCTGCTTATGCCACGATGGCTTTGAGAGAAGTCATGAAGGCTGATACAAGTCGTCATGGTGACTTATGTGATGTTAGAATCTAGATTAACAATGTTTTTACGAGCTTTCCATTCAAAACCCAATAACTATTACCGTAAATTAAATCCAACCGTACACACTCTTTCTTTCTCTGAGCATACTGTCTTTTTCTGCTATATACAAGGGAACATTAAAACTTTCTTTCGTGATGATGCAAATATGATTCAAAAAAAAACTGGAAAATGGGTATTTTATTATTCTTTTCTCAGCTTCTTGGCCAGCTTAATAGCCCGTGGCTTCGTTCTGCCCTTCTTTGGTATTAATCTCTTCTGTGGGGGCTCAGGTAGGATCTTGTTGACTCTATGTACCACTTCATCAACAGTAGCTTCCAAATTCAACTGTTGTTGATCCTTATAATGTACTCTTTTCACTTTGGTGTCTTTTGGGGCGTTATATGGCTTCATAGCGTCCGTTTCCTCTATCTCAAAACGATCCCAGCCACCGAATTCTTCTAGACCAGCAGCCGAGATGGACCAAATCGAATCAAAGAAGCTCCTTTGGGCATACCACTTCTTTTTTGGCAATAAATGGGGCTTGAGTTGATCCATAGCAAGTGGTCTGAACCCAGCATATAGGGCGTCAATACGGATACTCTCCGGATCTAGATAGCTCGTGCTTGGGACCTTTGGTATTGCGGTGTAGTCCTTCTTTATTCTCTTATCATTCTTTGATTTCTCTTTCGTCATAGTTGGGGCTTCAACAGCAGTAACAGTGGCCTTTTCGGCTTTCCCAGCTTCCTTTTGTGCAACAATGTTCTCATTACTCAGAGAGTTGAACTCTGGTTTCTTGCTTTTCCTCTGTGTAACCTTCAACTGGGACTTAAGGAGTTGGCTGGTGTTTGTATTCTTCGAACTAGACTGGAACCTCTTGGATGCGCCAGCGACGACAGGAATCCGTAGAGAGCGCAGCGTAGCTCTTTGACCGATGTATCTGAACATAACTGGGGCTTTTGTGTGGGTTAGTGGTGGTTCAAAGTGAGGTATAAAGGCGTAAAATGTGATGAATCAAATGTCATTAATAAAACTGCGATTTCCGACTGCCCTCGGATCTTAGAATTCTCAGGATAACGAAATCATATAAGTATAAGTAAAGCTCTGAAAGTTCTTTTGTTCTACTATTTTCAATTGGAGATAAGGAGAATTGCATGGTACTATCTTTAGATTTGATTATCGAAAGTACTGTTTTCTAGATAATTAAATGTTTCTTTTAATATTGTGTTCGTTAATTCGTTAAATTTAAATACTCAAACAGCCATGGACATGAATCTGTTGTGCTGTGATGGTGAGACCTGGTATTCTCTGATTCTGGCAACAGTAGAAGCGTTGTTAGGTAGTGTTGATGATCTCTTGACGTTGATATCATGCTTTTGGCGACTCATGAATGCTTGCTCGTATAGTGCAAGTTCTCTTGGGGTACGTGTTGGCCCGCTAATGATGGACAAGTAGTCTGTGCTGACCTCTGAGGTAAAGTATGAAGATTCATCAGTCCCGGTGTATTCAGTGGATGAGATAGATGTCAATGATTCATCATCATGGTATATGTCACTCTGGTTGTCGCTGGTGATATAGTCACTAATGATATCGCATTCTTCATAATCACTGTCTTCAACTTCTGTGTCACTTGAATTTGACAATGTTGATGATCTGTAAAATTCCAACTTGGAGTTGATTCTTCTTGAGATAACTTTACTCAAATAACCAGTCCAGCATTGGCGTAACATGTCTTCAGAAACTTGAAGTTCTTCATCGGTATCATCTTCAACAACTGTTTCAGTGGTCGAGTCACTATCAAATCCATCATTCTCAAGGCCCTCTTCATCAACAATAACTCTTGGATTTGAAGGATAACTATCAACATTCGCGATACCAGGGGAATCTGAAGTTTGGAGTTCAGTGAATGGGGCAGCTGGGACAGGTTCTTTCATCGTGAATGGATCCAACGATCTACCGACAAACATCTCCTCGTCATAATAATATTCATTGTATCTGGTATTTTTCACAGTTGAATCAAGTTTGTCTCTTTGAATAGATGAACTGGAGGCAATACGATGAGGTGGTAAAGGTGGTGGTGACATTCTTGCTCTAGTTGGGGTTGTTGGTACAGTGGAGGTAGTCGGTGGTGGTAATGGTAATGTTTCAGCTGAGTCAACCTTCGTTGTCTTTGGAGTGTACCATTCGTTGATTTCTCTTCTTAGTTCAGATATACTCTGGGCTTTTTCTCTTTCTAGTGGCATTGAAATTTTGCTCTTCTTGAGGACGCTCTTTCTGCTGAATCTTGAAAAGTTGAATGATTTCTTCTTTGGAATGATTCTCCAGTTTTTGGTCTGGGACTTGATCTTGATACCCAAGTTTTTCAGTCTTGTTAACCAACCAACTTTGTACTTGACAGCTTTGGATCTTTTCAATGACGCGTTACGGTAAAGCGAGTAATTCTCACTTCTCATGGATTGTGATCTGTTCAGCAATGAAGGCCTTTTCACAGTGTTCTTCTTTGTTATTTGAGACTTTGTCGAACGGTTTAAGATAGACTCATATTGTGATGATTGTCGAGAACCAAAAGATTCACCTCTGGCTGTAGATAGTTGTGGAGTAGAACCTGAAGTGATTTGATAGGAAACGTTGTCTTGGGTTGGGATGGAGGCTGATATATCGGAAATTGAGGCAAGCGGGTCCAAGAAGCCAGTATGGGAATCGCTGATGAAAGACTCGGAAACAGATGGTTCTTTACCAGTATGTGAGAAGTAATTCGTGCTTTCAGATCTTGGTGGGATCAAGTAGTCTGAGAAGGCATCACCGCCTCTCTCAGAGGATGATTCAGGGGAGCCCACTTTATACTTGAAGAATGGCTCAACAGGGGGACCAGACAGTTCACTGGCAGTCTCTTCTCCTTTAGCCAGGTCTTCCTCGCTTGGGAACTTGAAGGTCATCTGTGGGCCCTCGTATGTGTCAGCTCTCATGTGGTATTTGCCTGTGGACATGGACATATTGTGCAATAAGTTCAGGTGGTGGGAGGTGGAAACAAGAAAAGAAAACTACTGTGGACCACTCCCCATGATTATATCAATGGATCAGATCCCCCATCTCCCAGATCAAATCTCCCCGGTGGTTGGTTTGATTAAGTGGCTGGTTCAAAGTTGGAATTAATTTCGCGGGTATGTTTTTTTCGCGATTGATTATGTAACAATTTGCCCGTAAGAATTTTGGCAGAACGTAGAGGGAACAAAAACACATACAAGTGATGATATGATGAAAGAGTTAATGGCAACAATAAAGTGACAGTTTCTCCAGAAATGTCCATCACCGGGAGAGAAGAGTTTGATGCAGACTATGACAGATTCCACATGGAGTACAAGTCATTACCTAAAAACTGCAAAAAGTACTGGAAACAGCGATATGATATATTCAGAAGGTTCGATGAAGGCATCTACATGAATAAAGAGCTCTGGTACTCTGTGACGCCCGAATCGGTGGCCGTTTTCTTGTCCAAGTTCCTTCAGTCCTGTGATCCCAGCTTGAGGACAATATGTGATGTGTTCTGTGGTGGTGGTGGGAATTCAATCCAGTTTGCTAGGAGATTTCAGAAAGTTATCGCCATTGATATGAACGAGGAGAACTTGTATTGTACAGAGAAGAACTGTGAAATATACGGTGTTGCCAACAAGGTTGAACTGAAACTTGGAGACTGGACATTGATGCAGCATGATAGAGAACTGATAGCGACTTTACAGGATGAAGTGGACTTTGTGTTTGCATCTCCACCTTGGTCTGGTCCTGGTTACAAGGACAGCGAAATGTTCGATTTGGATCTCCTGATTCCATTGCCAATTCGTGAACTGCTCGAATCCTTCTTCAAGATATCTAGGAACGTCTGCCTATTTCTCCCAAGAAACTCTGATGTTGCTCAGATATCAGAAGTCACTAGAGACCTCCTTGGAGAAGACGCTCATTGTCGGATCCTATACGTCTATGATAATGGGTTCATCAAGGGCATATTGGCATTCTGGGGCGAGAATTTCATGCCTGAAGGCCATGATTTCAGTATTCCTTCTGTTGTGATCCCTCAGGAATGGTCCTCTGGTGGTGGTGGGAACAAGAGACAGGAAGAAGAAGAAGCCCCGGCTGAAGTATACACTGAAGACTTTTATGATGAAAGACCGAGTTTCCCTAAGGAACCAGTTATACAAGAGCCTTTCTATGGTGGGAACAATCAGTATAATGACTACCAAAATCAATATCAATTCAACGGCTCCCCTCAGAGTTGTAACACTCATGGATACAACAATAACGAGAACACAAAAGGAAAATTCATCGGTGGCCATTTCAACGAAAACAATGAATGGACCCAAGGTGGCTACTATGATGAGGAAGGGGAATATGTGGAGGGCCTATACGATCAATATGGTGGTTATTATGAGGAAAATGGCCTATATGTCGAAGGTGGTTACTATAATGAAGATGGTGACTATGTGTATTATGGAGGAGGTTGCGAAGAAGAAGAAGAAGAAGAAGAAGAAGAGAAGGAAGAAAAGGAAGAGAAGGAAGAAAAGGAAGAGAAGGAAGATTACGATCAACATGGTTACTATAATGAAGATGGTCACTACCTTAACTGCGGAGAAGGTACTGAAATGGAAGAAGATAGTGATATATCTGAATCTTCCTTCCTCGATGCTGAAGATTACCCAGACCTTGATATCAAGGACCCTGTTGTTGTGAAAAGGTTCCTCGCAGACCTTGAAGATGAAGATCAACCACATAGAAAAAAACGTCGATGTATGTCACAATAAAGAAGAGATTAATGCTTGCTTTTACATTTTTTTAAAGCGTTCAATTATGTCTTATGGGTTTAAATTCACATTGAGTCCAATTTTGAGTGTAGTCTTCCCCTTTCGCCGTTCAATGGTCTCAAGGTATCTAGTCTCATTGATTCTCTTCTTGTTTCACTCTGATGCACTGTACTGACCAACGATTCTCTAACTCTCTTAACTGACTGTAAAGCTTTGATCATTCTTTCTTTCCCAGCTAATTCATTTTTCAGTTCCAGAATTTCATCTTCTTGGTCTCTCAGCAGAGAGTCAATGTTGTGATCACCGGCGTATTTAGTCGGTGAAAATTGTGACGTAGAAGGTTCAACAGTTTGTCTTGAGCCGCTCAGACTCCTTTGAGTTTCTTGTTTCAACTGGAATTCCAAGTGAGCAATGTATGATCTGTATTCATCAATTTCAGCTTGAGTGGTTTTAAAAAGTTCATCAATTTTCTTGATCAAACCCTGAGATTCATCATCATCTAGTTGTTTTAGAATATCATTGACAACATCATTCTTCAGCACAGCTTGCTTCATACTTTTTTCATCATTCAATCTCTTGTTATGTTCAAGTTGTTCAACTAATAAACGGTTTTCGGCTGCCAGTTGAGCAATTTGTTCCTTCGTTTCTTCAGAAACGTTCAAGTCATTAGTGTCAACTGTCTTAATATCTAATGTAGACATTTGCCTTGCCTTCCACTGTGTGATTTCATCCTGTTGCTTTTGAATTTGTAGTTTTAATTTCTCAATCATTCTATCCTTCTCAGAGGTCATATCAGTCTCATGTTTTCTCACCGTCAGACTAATATTCTTAGCCCTTGCAGCAAATCTCACTGTATTCACTGTTTCCGCAAGAGCAGCAGCACTAGTATGGATTGTGCATAGAATACCAACAACTGAATCACCAGATAGGGCATGTTGGAGTAGTCTCGTTAGCTTGGAATCTCTATAAGGTATATGACCAATACTTGTAGCGGGAGAAGAAAGTTTCACAATGACAGAACCCAAAGTTAGTAATGATCTATTGATAAACGAACCTTCTTTCCTTCTCTCTTGTTGAGTGGTTGCTCTTTCTGAACCTGCCAAGTCACATAATGATAACGTACTGAAAGTTTCAATACCAGTCACAGTATTAGCTGTGGAGACTCTCACCAGCACTAGGGCATGAGAACGTGATGATCTTGTGTTGAAATCAGTTTCACCTGTTCTCCTATTCTGATCACCTCTTTGAATGATTTTCAGAAGCTCTTGTTCGGATCTCACTGGTTCTTCTGTCAGGCCGATAACTTTAACACCATAATCTGGAACATCTCTAATTTTCAAATCTGCTTGTGAATTCACATTCAATAGATCATTGATCTTTTCGTTGTAGATTTCCAAGTATGACACTTTCAACTTGAAGTTATAGATAGACTTATCTGCATTGTCAATCTTGTTGAATATCTCTCTCACAGAGAGAGGAATGACACCAGGTTCATTCTTCGTACCAGACATGGAATAAGTCTTACCTGATCCAGTCATACCATAGGCGAAAACAGTAGCATTGTAACCATCCATCAGTGACTCTACTAGGTTCTTGACAACTTTGTCGTAGACATCTGCATTAGTAGAAGAGGGATCAAACACATGATCAAACTTGAATTCACCAACGTCATTGTGTTGCACCGTGGTCTCTGACAATAGCCAAGGGTCCTTAATAAATGTCTCTGATGGCTTGGCCCTTATCGCTACTTTGATGGAGCCTGTGTATGGTTGTGATGGGATTGCAAATGAAGGAGTAGTAGGTCTTGAGAAGGAGGACATACTGCTAGTGGGCCTTGAGGATCTTTCTCTCACAGGAGTGAACGTTCTCTCATTGGCAAGGCGGGAAGACTGGAGTCTGGATATGCTGGACGGGGTCTGTCCCCTGGCTGACAGTTGTGACGATGGTCTCAAAGATGGAGTGGATGGGAGGTTGGATCTTGAGCCCGTCCTTCTTGGAGTTTCTGACCGTGAGTACATGTTGGTCTTATCTTTGGAACTGGGGAAACAGAAGCGAGAGGTGGCAGTTGTGTGCGAGAGGATAAAAACAACCTGCAGTGCCACAAAAGAAAGACGTTAGAGAAGTTCTGGTAACTAGGGAAATGTCGCCTTTAATTTACATGTTTCTTTGTTTTGGATGTGTTTTTACAGGGAAAAAAAAAGACGCATTTTTCCGCGAAAAGTTGATATGTAAACAAAACCAAAAAGGCTGGCCTTGTTACCGGGGCAACAGGAAAGAATTCTTTTTAATAGTGATAGTTATAAAAGATTTCATTTATTTTGTTTTAAAAAAAAAGTAACTGTTGATCATAAAAGGAAGTTGCAACTTTCGAGCAAATAACAAACTAAAGGAGAAGGTATTGATGAACCTTGTCTAGAAAGAGAAAAAAGGGGGAAGATGCTTTAGCAAATGAGACGACACTTCATGGGTAAATTTGTTCGAGGTTCAAAACACTCCAAGACTAGAGCTCAGAGGATTTAGATGGCTTTAGCTAAACCAACAGCATCGTTGTCCAAGTCGTAGATGGAATAATACTTTCTCAAGAAAGCGTCACCAATGATGGCCAAAGGACCAACTGGAGCTGGGAAATCAAGTGGAGTGAAGGCTGAGATACAAGAACCTGAAACTTCCAAGGTGTAATCGTAGGCAGTGATGGTGAAGTTGTAACCGTTAAAGTTGAAAGTCAAGTCTGGTAATGAGTCTCTAGTGTCACATTCAACAGAATATTGACCTGACCAGCCCTTTTTAGCACCAATTTCAGCGTTCAAGATTTCAGCTAGACCAGATGGTAAGGCAATCAATGAGGTACCAGTGTCAATGGCAGCACCAGTGTTTTCCAATTCGGCGTATTCGTCACCTAAGGCAAGACCGTCGAATTTGACTTCCCAGTAGGCTTTACGACGAACAGGTAACCAAGTGATTTCACCAGTGTATTTGGACTTGTCAACACCACCAAAGGTAGCAACACCACCTTCTTCATCCTTGTTAGCGTCACCCAAGTAGAAGGCGAATTGTTTCTTGTCTAATAAGCCTTGTTCAATAGCTTTGTAAACTGGTGGAACAATCTTGTTGACAGAGATAGTGTCATAGGCCAAACCCAAGATACCATCGAATTTACCAAAGGCGAAGGCTAAACCTGGTTCGCTTGTTGCTTCAGCGAAATCTTGCTTTGGGATGATCAAGTCACCCAATTGCAAAGTATCTTGGGATACGTAACCTTCTAAAGAACCGGAACCGTATCTGATGGCAAATTCAGAGCCGTTAGCTTTGTAAGTAGAGGAAGCGTCATGGTCATATTTGGTGTGTAAGTAACAAGCTAATGAGGAACAATCAGCACTTGGAACCCACAAGTTTGAAGAACCGGTATCCAAGATAACCTTGAAAGTTTGACCTGGAGTACCTAGTTGAATCTCGGTGAAGTATTGGGCGTTCAAGTAGTTGGTCAATGGTGTGTCATGACCAGCTGCAGCTTCGTATTGGGAAGTGGTGGTCAATGGGATTTGGGCTTCAGGGTAGGCCTTTTGGAATAAACCCAAGTACTTGGAACCCATGTGTTGAATGTGCTCTTCAAAAGTGGCATCTTTCAACTGGTCGTCCAAGGGACGCTTGTGAATCTTAGCACTGTGGACCTTGGCATCGACTGCTTCAGAGAAGGCGACCAAGGCAATGGCCAGGTTGGATAGAACTGACAATTTCATTGTTGAGAGTGTTTTTGCTTATCTAGGGGGGTGGACCAGAGGGGTGAAGCAAGGGGGTGTGAAGCGACTGTTTGGAAAGGATTGGGACGACTTTGTTCGAGCAATTGAGAGATTGACAAACGAGAAAAGGAATCTGACTGTTTCTGTAGCGGAGCAGTTATGTTTCTTTCTGTTTGACCTTTTACTTAGAAGTTTTGTTCTCGTGGAGAGAAGGCAAGTTCAAGTTTCCTTTTTAGAAAAAAACAAAGTGGCAAAAGAAGAAAATTGCTTTATCAGCTCGCCCGTGCACAAATGGCAGAAAACTACAAGATATAGTGCTTGTTGAGCATTCTGGTGGTTTACAATGGTCTCAGGGCAGGCCTATACACCCCCGTCTTAAGAGACTTAGAGTCATACAATCACTACACCTTCTTCAAGGTCAGTGCACAGCTCCAGATCTCCCGAGAAGCTGAACAGGAAGGCGAATAATGCGAGTCTGTAGATCTTTGTGTCAACCTGTTGAAAGGGTTTTCTCTGACACTGCCTATCCATTATTCCCCGGCCTGATTTTGGCACAACTAACAGTGGTTTCATTAGCTTATTTTCAACCTTTTGTTTTAGTTTGCCTTTTCTGTGTGTTTTTTTTGCCACTATGTTCTTTTGCTTCATGGGGTTCCATAAAGACTCTATCATAGCAATATTACTTTACAAACATTTATCCACTGGTGTGGAGGAATTTAAAATCTCGCTAGTCTTATTTGACACCTCTTATCAGGGTTGGAGAGAGGAAGGCCTAAGCTCCGAATTAGCACAGAACAAAGCTCCTGACACTAAGAGCGGTGGAGATATTTGATGAGATGAGCGAATTAGCAAAAGACTATAAAAACGGAAGAGTAACCCCCTCAAGAAAAAATTCAATACAAGTACAAGAAACGTACTCTGCTGATCACCCCTAAAGTCTGCATCAGCACCATTGAACTTAAGAGAATACAATAACCCTTTACAATGTCATCAAACCCTCAAGGCCCCACTTCCCCAGTTAAGTTCCAAAGTTACCATATCAACTTCTTAAAGTATCAGAAGATTGCAATCGACTTTCGCCATCATACAAACTTGGTCACCATCTTTAAAATTGATCCACTATTTTTCTAAGAAATTCATCCAAACTCTTTAGGGAGTAAATACAAAAAGATGCTAGAAGAAAGAATGAACATGGATGATGAAAAGGCATTAGAATATTCTAAACACTGGCCGTTTATCAAACTCTATTCGCCATACACATGGAGCGAAGAAGATCGAGACCATATTCATGTTAAAGAAAATCAATATGTTGGTAATAATCCACGGCTTGTAAATTTAATGCAAGTAAGTGGTGATTTTGTAGATAATGAAGCAAGGGTGTTATTACATTTGGCAAAATCATCTCAAAATCGGCTAGCAGTCCCAGAGGTTATCGCATATGGCTTGATGACAGATATGTCAATGCAAGAGTCTCCGGATGAGTTCACAATATTAACAACATTGTTTCACGGTTGTTTTTTGCTACTAGAAAATGTGGGCGGTTTAACTCTTCAAGATGTTGATATTTCAAAAATCAACAACTTTGATGCGATCAAGAATGACGTCATACGTACATTTGATGAAATTCACAGTCATGATGTGGTGCACTTTAATGTGCAACCCAACAACATTGTGTTGGCTCATGACTATGATTCACCTGGAACTGGTCCCTTAGCTTATGTTTTTGGTTTCAGAAAGGCTCAGTTCACTCAAGTTGGCTACGAAAAAATGAATGAGCACGATGACCTGCAAGTCTTACTAAGGGATGAGCAAAACAATGAATTGATTTAAATATTTTCGCTATTGTATTATTGTTTTTTTGTATATTGATTTGATGATTTGTAAACTGTGTGAGTTGCATTCTGTAGTACTAGTGAATCATTTATTAGCGTCTATATAACAACTATATACAATTATTGCTTCGACAAACTCGAAATTTATATTCAATTAGATAGTACAAACTTTCTCTGGAAGGTGTATTTCAATGATCAATATGTTATTATTAATGATTAATCATACTCTACTCCTCCAACTTATCATCTTTTTTTTTACCCCAAGAGTTAAATAAGTCATTTAGATCAAATTCATTGGCCCATTGTGACACCATCGTGGTTTATTCTCACAAATTTGAGAACCCGTTTCCAATGTTTAAGCTTTCAATGTGTCTAGTCAACTTCTCTTTCCCTCTAGCCTTGGTAAGATAACTGAAATTCTCATGGTTCTGTCAGTAACTGAATTTTTGATTACCCAAGCATAATTGTCACAACGTTATGACCCTCTCTTTAGAACACATTTGAGGACTTTTAAAAAAAAATGGAGATGAGTCTAAAAGTAAACCTTTGGAGGCTCCTCTCAGTTCGTAATCCTGTCCAATTCCCATTAACCTATATGCAAGTTCCTTCCACTTCATTAAACCTCATGATGTACCTTTCCATTTCTCTCACACTATCGAACTCACCATTATCATCTTTGAAATAATCCATTCTCTGGACGTAATAATCAATAACGCGGTCTTTCTTCCTCAGTCTCTCGATCAATCTCAATTTCGATTCTTCAAACATGAGCAAGTTCATCAAGATCTTGGACTCCATCTCAAATGTCGGTGTGAAAGTGGCAGCTTTGTTCAATAGCTCCAAGGTGTTGATCTGTCTATCCAGAACGTCTCTGTTTGTTTCTTGACCCAGTATGAGCCGCAGTCTGTGATCGTAAGTGTGGTTGGGATGCTTGAACTTCAGTTTGACATAGTCGTTATAGATCAACTGGAGCTTTCTCTTGGGTATGAACTGTGATAGACGGAGGAATCGCCTCAGGAGACGGCTGTTTTGTTGTGGGGTGGGCAGGAGCTCAAGCTCCTTTCTTGTTACCAGCGTCACAGTGTTGGAGATGACATTGACCATGATGCAGTTGCGCTATAGTGTGTTGGTTAGTGGAAAAGTTCACCTATTGGGTATATCATTTTTTGCTTGCCCAAAGAACAAAAAAAATAACTAGTTCCAAAAGAAAGAAATGAAGTATACTAAAAAGGTGCACACAATTAACAATGGCCAAAGGCCCAAAAGAGTTGTTTAGTGTCGGAATAAGCCACAAACTCAGACAGCCCCACCAACAATTCCTGGAAGTTAGCACTCAACGTTGAAAGCTATTATTCCCTCCGAAATCCCGGTCCCTGTTCCGGAGCTGGGAAAAGTCTCGGAAAACCCCCCAATCAGGCAATCTTCCGGAAGAGGAGCGCCAAAATTAGTCAATACTGATAGCCAAGCTGAAGGGAAAAAATATCAGATATAAGAAACTCGTCTGATCCAATTTGTTTCTTTGTTTCTTTGTTTCTCTGTTTCCTTCGCTCCCACCCACATGCTACTGGACATCATCCACCATGTCCAGCAGGACAAATCCCTCGTGCAACTGCTGCTTTCCAAAACAGTGACCTTCCCATTGTTACTACTCGTTCTGTACAAGATCCAGACTGATAATGGGAAACCAGCTCCGATGGTCGCTGAAATTGCAAAAGAAGTCTCCCCAGCTCCAGACACCACGTCCTCTGATCTAGAGAGTGCCCTTGGTGTCGACATCATCCCAGAATCATCAGATTTCAACTGGGAGGACCAAGAACCTATCAAATACAGACCTTTCAAACAGGGTCCTTACAAATTAGTCATGGGCATCCACAACATGCCCCCTTCCGAGTGGCTGCTGATCGAGAACACATACAAGTCATACCTACAGATGAAGGCGCAAACCGTGGCAAAATATTACGACAACACAATCTTTATGACTGAAGACGCTGCTCCTCATACTATTGAATTCTATCAAATGGTCACTGAATTCCTGTTGAAACGTTACCCAATGTATTTTGAAGTCCATGGTGATAGAATCTATAACAAGATCATGGATGAATATATCCCATTGGATCCATATTCTGTGCCAGATCCAAAACAATTGAACGTGTACTTATCAAGAACCATCGAAGAAGATTTCATTATCTTGTTCCAAGATCCAAAGAACTACGATACCGATGAGTTCATCTTCAAATCCGGTTGCTTTGCCTTTGCTGCTGGCTTTGACCCTGCTGAAAGATACAAGAGACCATTGACTGATATTCATGGTCCTGTTCCTGAGTACAAGTCCAAATTACGTCCACAAATGAATAAGTTCTTTGATAAGTTGAAACCAAAGACATACGTCAGAAGAAACAACTGGTCCATCCAGACCCATAACAAGATCTTTGCCATGGATGCCAACAAGGGTGTCGAAGATGAGGAAATTTCAGCCACTGATGCATCTACAATGGACTTTAGTAAGGAAGTGTTTTTCAGATCCGAAAGACAATTGTTAACAAGATTGCCTAAAACAGGTGCCATTGTCTTTTCCATTAGAACTTACTTGACACCAATGTCTGAGATCAAGAAGGAGGTTGGGAAGAGTGAAGAATTGATTGGTGGTATTGCGGGGATGCAAGATACCATTGGTCAATATAAGAGAAAACCAGAATGGGGTCCAGCGGTGGTTAGTTATTTAAGAGGTGATACTGACGGTGTTTCCAAACCAGATTTGACGGGTCTTCAAGCCTATTAAGATGGTTATAGTATCAGTGCATAATGTTTTTTTTTTCAATGATTCTTTATTTCCATTTCATTTCGTATAGTTGTTAGTTTTGGTAAAACTAAAGGAAGTACATAGGCCAACTATAAATATTTAAATATTCCTGAGAAGAGAGCAACTTGTACTCATTACAATTCGATTAAAAAAAAGTAATATCGTCATCACATAAATAAGGTCATAAACACGTTTCAAGTGGCCTTCTTAGCCTTTTCATCTTTAAATTTCTTAATGTTTTCCTCCACTCTGGTATCAATTTTCTTCTTTAAATCGGTGTTGTAACCTAATAAGAACAACCCTTCAAATAGGACAAAGAATGGAGCTAGAACCAAAGCCTGGACCAAGTTGTCCAATAGAGCAGGGGCTCTTTTTTCAAAGAACCCATGTCCGATGAATTGAATGAACCAACCAATGACGAATAACAAGATCAAACTCTTGTTGAATTGAAAGTCCGATTCGATTAGCCATTGTCTTGTCTTGTAAGACATACCGAATAAGAAGGGTAATGACAAAAGCCCTGCTTTGAAATCGAGTAAGATATAGAACGCACCGTAGCCGATGGCACCCCATGTCCCCAAGGGGATCAATGCCACAGTGAAGTTATTGACCAAGCCGATGGAAGCGAACAAAATCGTAGGGACGAAAACCGAGTGAATCAGGACATTGATGGTGTTGAAGTGGTAGGATCTATAGAATACAAGCTGATCTTCCAAGTTGAGAACGGCCATGGTTGCTTGTCAATGGTGTATTTTTGCATTGATGTGGGATTTTTGCTGATTTTATATCCCTTTTCGGTATCTCGGTTTCTCTGAAATGTGGAGAACCCCCCCCCCGTTTCTTTGGGACAAGATAGGAATCAAAATCAGATAAATGGGAGGAACCCTGGGTTGACTTAACCGAGGGTAAACAGAGATGACTTCAAAGTGTCTGGGTCTGTGTATTACTGTAATTTGCTGACGTAATTATTAGCTGATGTAATCCAATAGTAAAATTAATCAGAGTCAACCAGAGAAAATTGGCAGAAAATAAAAAAATAAAAAAAAAATAACAGAGCAGGAATTTAATAAAAGATTTGCTTGGGTGCATGTTTGTTTACCTTTTGTAGTCATCTTTGTGGGATATCTGTGAACTATTTGCCAACCCCCACAGTGGAAACAGATTGGCGTGTTTTTTGCCCAGGTGGACCACTGACTGCTACAATCGACTCTCTCTCTCTCTGTCCATAACTGTTATGACTCTTCCCCAGAGCCCCTTTTCGGCAAAATTAGATGGAAATTGCCTGTATGCAGGAGAATGCCTCATGTCTAACCAATATATAAAAACTCAACTAGTGAAGTCTTTTCTACAACTGTCCCTTCCCTGCCTTCGAATCTTGAGTCCACACACACACACACACACTATTCCCGCTGCCATGTCCCTTGACCTCGAAAAGGGCCCTGAACTCTCCGCCTCCAGTCCTTCTTCTGAGGCCTCCTTAACAGCAAACCAGGATGAGGCGAAACTCTCCTCCATCAACAGAATCTTTGCCTCATTGAATGCTGAGACAAAGGGTATCGAGCGTGTTCTTGAAGACGAACGTGACCCTAAAGACGGTGCTTTGAATGCCGGGTCCATGTGGTTTAGTGCCAACATGGTCAACTCTGCCGTCACTCTAGGTATGCTTGGTGACTCTGTGTTTGGCTTGTCCTTCTGGGAATCCACTTTGACAATCATCTTCTTCAGCACCCTTGGTCTGGTCTCCGTCGCCTTCTTCTCATTATTCGGTCCTGAATTCGGATTGAGACAGATGATGATCTCTAGGTTCTTGATTGGTAATGTTGGTATGAGAATCTTTGCCTTACTCACCAGTATTGCCTGTGTCGGTTGGTCTGCCATCAACGTGATGGTCTCTGCCACTTTGTTCAGCATGATCAACTCCCCACATAACTTGCCACCATGGGCCGGTTGTTTAATCGTTGTGTTGATCATCATAGTTGTCTCATTGTTTGGTTATAAAGTCGTGCACACTTATGAAAAGTACTCTTGGATCCCAACTTTTATTGTGTTGATCATCATGATTGCTAGAATCAAGATCAGTGGTGCCTTTCACGTCGGTTCCTTCTCTAGTGGTGAAGCCACTGCTGCTGGTGTCCTATCCTTCGGTTCCACCGTGTACGGTTTCGCCACGGGTTGGACCACTTACGCCTCCGATTACACTGTTTTCATCAAAAGGGACTACCCACGTTGGAAAGTGTTCTTTGGTGTTGCAATCGGCTGTTTATTTCCATTGTTGTTCTGTTTGATCCTTGGTGCTGCTGCCATCACCACCATCCATACATATCCACCATGGGCCAATTACTATGCTGAACATAACTCTGGTGGGCTGCTATTCGCCATCCTATCAGTGAACTCACTGGGTGGGTTTGGTCAATTCTGTACGGTGATTCTATCATTATCAACTGTTGCCAATGCCATCCCAAACATGTACACCATGGCCTTTTGTGCCCAAGCTTTCTGGTCCAAATTTGCTTTGATCCCAAGAATCGTCTGGTCCATTGTTGGTAATGGTTTGACTTTAGCCATTGCCATACCAGCTTTTTACAAATTCGAATCTGTAATGGAAAACTTTATGAACTTGATCGCTTATTATTTGGCAATCTATCAAGCCATTGCCTATTCCGAACACTTCATCCATAGAAAGGGTTCTTTCAAGAATTACGATATTGAGGGCTGGAACGATCCACAAAGATACCCATTGGGTTATGCCTCTGCCCTGTCTTTCTGTTTTGGTATTGCTGGTGTCGTTTGGGGGATGTCTCAAACTTGGTACACTGGTAAGATCGCCATCAAGATCAACGAGCACGGCGTTGTGCCAGGTGCTGATATCGGGTTTGAACTGGGCTTTGCATTCACTTTTGTCGCTTACAATGTCTTGAGACCTTTTGAAAAGAAATATTCTGGCCGTTAATATAGCTTTGGTTTTTGCTTTCTGGTTTTTGGTTTTAGCGTTATATAGATGTCATAAATTAATGAATAATAATAAGTTTATAATATTATGATCTTGGGAATGTAGCTTGTGAATCTATTTATTGTTAATATTCTTTAACCTTTGTGGAGGGCTCTTTGGAAAAAGCTTTAATCTTTGAAGTTTATACTCATAAAATCTCAAGAGAGATCCCCTTTATGGCTAAACTTTATATGATTATATGATACCTTATATTGACAAACAATGCAGCCTCTCTTACTTAATTCATGATAATAAAAATTATATAAATTCTTAAGTTTATGGTATTTTAAATTTGTAAATGTAAAGTTTTCTTATAAAATGCCTTAGGCGAAGTTTTACCCACGGGAACGTAGGTTTAAAAATTGTCTCTAAACTATGCAGAAACGAAGGTCCGAAAAATGAAGAGAGTATTATAACCAATGTATGTAGAATTCACTCAAACTATGCTTTCATAATCTTAATAAAAGTCTTTTAAAAGTCCCTTGTTCTCACCCAAATGTTTTTTTTTTTGATTCATCACATTATAACACAAATCTGGATTATTTCCGAAACAAAGAAAAAGTATAAGGAAAGAAGGCACAACTACAACAAATCCTCTGAGTTCTACACACAATAACGCGTTATTGAACTATCAAAGGATGATACCTAACTTACAGCTGATCCAGTTCCTTAGCAATCATTCCAATTTCCTGGTTTCGGATCCTATTAATGGTTGTGAATTAACTATTTGGCAATTGTTTAATTCAACCTTAGTTTCCAAGTTAAGCTATGAACAATTCCAGAATGAGATCCGAACAATAAAACGACTAGATCCTTACTGTATTAGCAGAAGCGATGAAGATTCCACCATTGATTTCATCAATCATCACAATCTAAGACTATTGAAGGCACAGTTTGAAGAAATTCCAACCTTTCAAACATCAAACAAGATAACAAGACCAAGCAGCACATCCATTTCCTTCTCCCTTGAGTATCTAAACTTATTATTGGCACCATCTACACCAGAGGACCCATATAACTATGATCATTTAGTCTCATTACTGAATCATGAAAACACAGGGCAAAAGTTATCAAAGTTGAAAATTTCAAAGACATCACCATTAGAACCTTTCATTGAAATCTGTAACAATTCAGAACATTCAACATTATTATCTCAGAAGCAACAGAATTTCAGATTACCAAAGGATGTCCAAATTTGTCTTGAAGAAAAAATCCATTTCATCCCTTTAATTAAACTTCATACTGATTTATCATTAGGTGATTGTTCATACCTTGACACATGTCATAAATTAGACTCTTGCAGATACATCCACTATTTGAAACATATACCAAACAATAAGCTAAGACAGGAACAGCAAAAATGTGCAGAGTTCAACAATGAGATCTCGTATTGGGAGAAGATCTGTCCATGGTCTCACAATGGAGCAGTTTCAAACATTTCAAGGGAAATTTTGGGGCCTCAATGGATCAATTGTGATGTAAGAAAGTTTGATTTCAACATCTTGGGGAAATTTGCAGCAGTGATTGCAGATCGTGGGTATATTTATTTTCCTTTTTGGGTGGTTTCCAAAACATTTTTTTACTAACAGTTTCAACCTTTTATAGCTGCTTGGAATATTCATATGAATGTAAGTGTAAATCTAGCAACATATTAAACCAAGGTTCGAATTACTAAACAAAAGTGGTTGAATAGTTACCATATGGTACTTGTAACGACAATGAACTATTGAATCTTCCCCTATCAAACATCCAAGATGAAGGTATAATCTTATTATGGGTCACTGGAAGAGCCATTGAAATCGGTAAAGAATCATTGATGAAATGGGGGTATACCATCAAGAATGAAATGATTTGGATCAAAACCAATCAGTTATCAAGAACAATCTGTACTGGTAGAACTGGTCATTGGTTGAATCATTCTAAGGAACATTTGTTAGTTGGGGTCAAGGGGAATCCAGAATGGTTAGATAAATTGATTGATCTTGATGTGATTGTTAGTTCCACGAGGGAGACTTCCAGAAAACCAGATGAGGTGAGTGTTTTAATGTTTTCCCTGAAACACATTTTGGTACCAATTTACTAACAGCGTGTTTTTCTATAGCTTTATGGGATGGTTGAAAGGATTGTTGGACCTCATGCTAGAAAATTGGAGATCTTTGGAAGGGATCATAACACTAGACCAGGATGGTTCAGTGAGTGAAACACATTTGAGAGTTGTCTCTTATTGACCAAGGTGCATATTACTAACGACTATCCAGCTATTGGTAATCAATTGAAGGGGAACAAAATCGAAGAAATTGATGTTTTGGAGAGATATAAGCAGAGTGAATGTTCCAATTAGGAAATTACAACAATGCATCAAAAAAAGGTGGTTGGAATTGGTGGATTTATTGCAAAGAATAAAACAAACAAACTCTGGAAGTTGCTATTGCTAACTAAGTATAAGCTGAAGGTATCAATCCCTTGGTCCCTTGTAGTCTGTGGTATTTACTAAGTAATAATCATTATTCGTTATCTCCCTCCTCATCTTTTCTCCTTTGACATAGTCCCCCACTTAATTACCCGTTTAGGCAGTCAACAACACCCAATTGAATCACAGGAAAAAAACCACCAAAGAAAAAAAAAAGTGAGCCAATCTCTTAAATAAAAGCATCAAAGGCCTCCACAACAAAGCTCAACAAAGCAGAGAGAACGAAAACAATGTTAAGAGCTCAACTAAGACAAACCGTCAAGGCCACCAGAACCGCCGTCAGACACAATTCACACAAGGCCCATGCCGAATTACCACCATGGGCTTTAGAACCAGCTTATCCAGCTGGTCCAAATAAGAAGGCTGCTGAAGAATTCATTGGTCATTTAAATGCTGAAAAGGAACATGCTAAACAAACATCTTCATTATGGAGAAAGATCTCTTGGTTTGTTGCTGCTCCAGCTGTCTTTGGTGTTGCCATCAATACTTACTTTGTTGAAGCTGAACATGCTAAACATAGAGAACATTTGGCTCATGTTCCAGATTCAGAATGGCCAGCTCAATATGATTTCCAAAACATTAGAACTAAGAACTTTTTCTGGGGTGATGGTGACAAGACCTTATTTTGGAACCCAGTCATCAACAGACATATTCAAGATTAGATTGATCTAATGAAATATTGATTGATCTAATGAAATATTCCCTTTTATTTATACTTACACATCCAAAGTTTACAGTAAAAATTCATGCAATTATGATATGATGAAAGTGTAGTGGATGAATTGATATCAATTGGTATCAATTGATATCAATTGATGAAATATATCTACAAAACAAACAATTTAATTAAATGACTATGACACATCAAAAACACACAAACAAAAAGCACAAAAAACCAAAACAGGGGATTATAGAGTGGAAAAGATGTATAAATTATTAGTGGCAGCAATGGCAACTGAGTTTTCAAATGGATGCCATGATAAATGTAATATACTCTTTTTAAAATCAATATGATCCAATTCTAAATCTCTTTTTAACATTGTTGGAATTCCATTCCTACGTTTCCCATTGTTTTGTTGTTGATTCTTTTTGGACTTGAAGGCACTTCTATCAGCTTGTAACACAATTTCTTCTTGTTGTTTATCAGGATTGGTGACATCAGGATAAATCATGAAATTATTATTATAAGAACCTGTCATTATTGATTTCCCATCTCCACTAAAATTACATTCAAATTTATCAAAGATTGCATCATTCTCATAAGTATCACAAAGCTTATCTCTTAATTGTTCATGAATATTAAGGGTTTTGACAGGTTCTTTTTCCATATTAATATCCCAAATTTTAACAGTCATATAATCTCGACTTGCAATATATCTTCCATCAGAACTAAATTTAACATCAGAAATACTTGAAGTGATTTCAGTGAAAAAATTATGATTTGAAGGATCAATATATTCTTCAAAGACTTTAGCATGAGCATCACATAAAGCATTTTCTCTCATATCAGCTAATTTGATTGCACCTTTTGAACTTGAATACATAAACAAATTACAACTTTGAGGATGGAATTCAGCACTAGTGATGACTTCTGTTAATTCTTCCATGTTTGCAGGTTTGATATCAACAATATTAAAACTTTGATCAGGAATATTTAAATTCCACAAGTTTATTCTTAAATCATCTGTACTTATAAAAGTTTCACCATCACTATTGATTGAAATGGAATTGATATGATAGGCATGAGCATTAGAATAAATTCTCTTTGGGGAAGCAGCAACGATCTTATCATGTAATGTCAGTCTTGGAAGTTTCAAGCTATTCAATGTCAATTTAGAAGTATGGGATTGATTATTATTATTATTATTATTATTATTATATTGGAATTCACTTAAATTGTTTTCAGCAACCAATCTAATTTGTTTTTCATAAATTTTCCATAGTTTGATTGTTTTATCATTAGTTGATAATAAGAAATGAGCTTGATTTGTTCTTTTACACCATTTGATCTTATTAATTTTTTCTTCAATTTCAAGGGATTTCAAATAATCAAATTCTGCATCATGACTTTGGAATTCGGTATGGAATCTATATTCACACGAGTTCTTCTTGTTATTGTTTCTTTCAAACAACACCACACGGCCACCACGATCACCGGTGGCCAGATAATCACCTGTATGGTCGAATTCAACAGTTGAGATGATGTCCGCCTCCGTGATGACAATATCAGCCTTGTCACCAAAGCATTGGCTAAACTTGAAGTTATGAGGGTCTTCGGCCATGGGTGTTATATGTGTAAGTGTTAAAAAGCGGAGGGAGTTGTGATTTATGAGCCAAACTGGTCAATTCTTGTGTATAATGCCAGGTACCCTTAATTTTATAAGATGATATTCTTTTTCCCACAAACTTGGGCAGGAATTAGGGAGGGAGCAGTAGAAATGTGGGAAAACAACACTGAACTGAAGAAATCAGTAGGAAAACGGATGTAATTGATGTCTAGAACAAATGTTGATTTGGGCAAAAAGACTGTTTCTTCTCCTTTGAAATTGTTTTGGTTCTGTTTTTTTGTCTTTTTTTTAATTTCACACAAGTTTTTCTCAATTTTCTTATTAAAATTGAATTTTCAAAACATGTTCGCGGGAATTTAAGTGTAATATACCAAAGAGGGGTTACCCGGAATAGATTAATATATATTAGTATTACAGTATAAAAGAGGTGGGATCATGATTTAGATATCTATGCAATGGGTCAGTTGGTCTAATTGATCAGTGATCTAATTCATCTAACTCTTCTCATTCCTCTTCTCAGCCAGTCTAGAGATCCACAAGTTCTCAGCCTCAACAATGGTATTATTATTAGCCTTCATCTTATTCATTGTTTCAATATATTCATCATATGGATCACTATCAAACACAATCCCACCACCAGCTTGTAAATAAGCAACACCACCTTTAATAACCATGGTTCTTAAAGCAATACAAGTGTCCATGGACTTCCCATCATAAGACCAATTCCCAACAGCTCCAGCATAAACTCCTCTTTTTTCACCTTCTAATTCACCAATCAATTCCATTGCACGAACTTTTGGTGCACCAGATACTGTTCCTGCTGGGAAAATTGATCTAAAGGCATCAAATCTTGTCTTATTTGATCTAAGTGTCCCCGAGACTTCTGAAGTTAAATGCATAACATGGGAAAATCTTTCCACAGTTAATAATCTATCAACATTAGTTGTATTTGGATCACAAATTCTATTGATATCATTTCTAGCTAAATCCACAAGCATGACATGTTCAGAACGATCTTTTAAAGAATTCTTCAATTCAGCAGCCAAGATATCATCTTCTTCACTGGTCTTACCACGTCTTATAGTACCAGCAATTGGATGTGTTATCACTTTATTCTTTGAATCTGATTTAACCAATAATTCTGGAGATGCACCAACAATTTGGAAATTTAAATAATCGATATAAAACATATAAGGTGATGGATTAACAGTTCTTAAATGTCTATAAATATTGAATGGTTGTAATGAAGTTGGTCTAGCGACTCTTTGTGATGGAACTGCTTGAATAATATCACCTTTTAAAATATGTTTCTTTAATGTACGTACATGATTTTCATAACCTTCTTGACCAATATTTGATGTAAAGTTTTGATTTGGAATGATTTCTGATTGTTCTGGGAATTTCACAGGTGTGGATTCATCTAATAAAATGGTTTCAATTTCTTTAATCTTAGAAGCAGCTTGTTTATATTTTAATTTGATTGTTTCAATATCATCTTTAATAGAAATTTCAATATTATGAACAATTTGAAATTTCTTAAAAACATGATCAAAGGCAATAATGTTATCAAATAACATTAAAGAAGCTTCAGGTAATTTTAGCACATCTTTTAAAGGTCTCTTAGTCTTTGGTTCGAAATATTTAACACAATCATATGAGATATAACCAATAGCACCACCACTTAATTTTGGTAATCCAGGTAATTGGGCTTGTTTATACTGATTCATTTCTTCTTCTAATAACACTAATGGATCAACTTCTTTATTAAATTCAGGTCCAGTATTGATGATTTTCTTTGGTTTAAATCCAATGAAAGAATATCTATCAATAGTATCACCATTATAAGCACTTTCAAACAAGAAACTTTGTGATTTTTCAGCATTTGGATCACCAATGTTGGTTAATTTCAAATAAGCAATCAAAGCTGTTAATGTATCATTTGGAACTAAGGAAAAAATTGGATATAAATTTGGTATATCTTTTAATGAATCTTTACGATCAAATTCAATGATATCAATTAATGATTCTAAAGCCGGTTGAATTGGGTACTTTTGGTGCATTAGTATATGCTTTAGAACTATAATAGGATAGAAGATGAAGATTGATAACATACGCTCATTTTCTAGTGGTTGATTGATGGAAAGAGACGATTCTTTGATTGTTTAATGGTTTTAATGGTTTTTTCTTAATTCTTTTCAATGATTCATTTTGTACAATAAACAAAAAACATCAACAAACTGTGAGTCATTTTGTATAATAATGGATAATGGATAATATCATGAGAACACATAGATTGATCAAATGAAATACTACTCTCTTCAATATATACTCTTACACACACTTAAAATCCCATATATATATATATATCTTATAATACCATCACTTAATCACGTGACACTGCTCCCGCAAAATTTTTTCTTTAATAACAAAAAAAAGAAAAAAACGAATGAAAAAAAAAAGTCAACAAAACCATTAAAACAACTAAAACAACTAAGAAACCATTAAACAAACTAACTAAAAACCAATCAAATCAATCAAACAAATCAAAAGAGCTCTCACAAATGGGGCAAATACTTTCCACGCCGGTCACGGAGAAACACTCGGAGCAGGGCTCCAGTAAGGAGTTTGCCTACGGGTTGTCCGCTATGCAGGGCTGGAGAATTAATATGGAGGATGCACACACCACCGTGTTGAATCTTCATGAAGTTGAGGATGAACATGGTCATAAAGATACAGATGCAAAGCCAATTGCCTTCTTTGCAGTTTATGATGGCCATGGTGGTGAACGGACGGCCCAGTTTGCTGGTGATAACCTTTACAAGATTGTTAGAAATGAACAAGGATTTAAGAAGGGCAATTATGGTCAAGCATTGAAAGATTCCTTCTTAAATGCCGATAGAGAGATCTTGAAAATTGATGATCCTAACCCAGACCAAAGTGGATGCACCGCGACAACCATTTTAATGGATGAAGGGAAGATTATTTGTGCTAATGCTGGTGATTCAAGAACCGTTTTATCTGTTAATGGTCATTCCAAACCTTTATCTTATGATCATAAACCAACTAATGAGGGAGAATACGCTAGAATCTGTGCTGCTGGTGGATTTGTTGATATTGGTAGAGTCAACGGGAACTTGGCCCTATCAAGAGCCATTGGTGATTTTGATTTTAAAAAATCTTCTGATTTACCTCCTGAAGAACAAATTGTTACTGCTTTTCCTGATGTTATTGAACATGAAATTACTAAAGATGATGAATTCGTCGTGTTGGCTTGTGATGGGATTTGGGATTGTTTAACTTCACAACAAGTGGTTGAGATTGTTAGAAGAGGTATCCATGATAAATTATCCCTTGTTGAAATCTCAGAAGCAATGATTGATCTTTGTTTGGCTCCAACTTCTAGAGGTTCCGGTATCGGTTGTGATAACATGTCCATTATCATTGTGGCCATCTTGAATGGTCAAACTGAAGAAGAATGGAGAGAAACCATCATAACCAAAGGTGGGCCAATTTCAGATTCTTTTGAAGAAATTTCTAAAACAATATATTCAGATGAAGAAAGAGCTTTAGGTCTTCAAACCCAAGAATCAGAACTTCAACCTTCTGAAGCACAACAATTAGGTGAAGATTTAAAAACTAGTTTCTCCATCAACCAATTATTGGAACATAACATATTGACTAGTCAAAATGGGGTTTTTTACTTGGATAGTGCCAACTTATTAAGTACATTATCTGGTGGTGGTGAAGGCATCTTGAAAGAAGAGGATGATGAAGAAGAGGACAAGACTCATACAATAACAGAAGTGGATGAAGAAGATGAACAGGATGAAGAAGAACAAGAAGAAGAGGACCAGGATAAAGTCAAAACCAAAGATGAAGTAACCGAAGTAAAGAAATAGAGAGAGAAAAAGAAAGAGAAAGAAGAATAAAGTCATGACCTTGTTTTTTTTTAATTGGAACGAACTACCCTTTTTTATATTTACATCATTCCCCTAACGTCACTTTCTGGTTTTGGTTTCCCAGGATTATACTCATCATTAACTCTTCTTCTATTTTTTTTCACTTCTTTCAAACGCTGATAGTCATGTTATAATTTTACACTGTTTTCTTTTGGTTTTATTATAAAAGATATTGATGGAACGAAGAGTTCGATACTCTTCTTTGTTTCCACCAATTTGACCAGTGTTCTTCTTCTTTCTTTTTATTATTATTATTATTGTTGTTGTGTTGTTATTATTATTGCTCCTATTCTGTTGCATCTATAAGTTGATCAAATCAGTCACAAACTTTGTGATTACATTTACGTCTTTTATATTACAGTGTACATTAATGATATGTTAGTTATATTTCGAAAATCTATATATATATTTTGTAGTTGATCTATTCTTCTATTTCAAAGACTTTAACTGTATTTCTCCAGACATGATCCACAACTTTGACAATTGGGACACTTTTCACTTTGGCAATGATTTCAACAACTTGACCGACATGTACTGGTTCATTTCTAGATTTCACCAATGGTGCAGCTAATAAACCTGTCAATTTCTTCTTTGATGGGTCATATTTAGAATAGTGCTCCTTCTTCACCAATGGGAATGGAAGCAGTGGGTCAAGCTTCAATGTATTCTGGACCTTCATCTGTGGTTGCTGCTTGCCCTTCTTCTTAGGCAGCATTTCTTTAGTCTCAGTTTCATTCACTTTTTCTTCTTCTTCTTCCAATGCTGGGATCTCTGGGTATGTCTCATTAGGATAAGGTGTCAAGTATTTATAACCAGCATGCGTCTTTCTAATCTCACACCATGGAGCATCAGTCTCTATCATTAACTTCTCCAATGGAATATTCTTTACAACTTCCAAGTTCTCCTCAGTTTTTAAAGAACAACCATTTATCCCAATATATAACCCCAGATCCAACAATTCTTCAAGTTCCTCCAAAGTACCAGTAAAAGAGTGTACGACACCACCTTTTGGCAACTGGGGCAAGAATGGCTTCAAGGTCTTAATGAAGTCTTCATTGGCAGCACGCATATGTAAGAACAAGGGCAGTTGAACATCAACAGCGATATGTAATTGCTTTTCAAAATACTTCACCTGATGATCCCTTGGAGTATAATGAAGTCTATCATAATCCAACCCAATCTCACCAAACGATTTTACAAACCCGGTCTTCTTCCCATCTAATGCTAGTGTTTTCAGATCATGTAAATATTGTAACTCGTTGTCATCATTGATTTCATTCACTGCACATGGATGGACACCGACAGTAGTGTATAGATAGCCCTTGTATTTGCTAGCGAAATCCAAAGTATGCTTACTCTCTTCTAGAGAGGACCCAGTCAATAACATCTTCTCCACGTTGAATGTTTTAGCCCGTTGGATCACATCTTCAAGATCATTGGGATGAGCCTGTCTCCCATGATATTGGCCCTGAAACATGGGATCTGTGAAGTTGACTCCAATGTCAAAGTATCTGATCCTGGTGGACATTGCTATGGTGGTACTGAGGGGTCTTAACAGTTTCAACGACAGCTTGGGCAGAGAGTTGGTGTTTCGTTTATTGATTTATTACAAGTTGATCAAAGTGCTTTTAAAAGTTCTTATATGTGAAAGACATCCGAACACCACCTTTGGTGTATAGGGAATGAACTACGATTTAGTTATAGTTTTAGTTATAGTCATTATAGTAATTCTTCAATTCCCCAATTCAAGTCAGATACCAGAGTTATATCCCTATATAAAGCAAGACAAATAAACTTTCCACTTTTTCGAAACTATTCAGGATATAAAGCAATTCTCGTCCCTGTGCTCTTATTTTGAGCACTCTGAGCTTGACTCTATGTTGCGTGGTTATCTCATCATATTAGTTTCGAAAAGGCAAAATTAAAGTCCATACATCTTCTCCAATATCAGACTGATCCAAAGAAGGAAAAATTTACAAGTCTGGCATATTTGACTATGCGTTTCCTCCTTAAGAAGAACAGACTTTTGAAAATAAAATAAAAAGGGTGACGGTCCATGGGTCAAGAGTAAGCTCCATTGGGTTATGCCCTGTTCCCCCCATAAAAGAGAAACAAAAGCACAACTGTTATAACTATCGTTTAGGTGATTAAAAAAACCCCAAATACCGAATTAGTCAACCAGTTTGAAACAACCAGTGAGGTAAAGAGCAAGATTCCACGGTGCCACTGCCAACGTCCTTTTAAACGCACCGGCCCACTGTTGTGGAACTGGACAACTGAACACAAGGAACACGAGGGCCCAATAGGGGCGTTGCCATTATCCTCACAATGGGACATCAGCACAGACAGATGACAGATTATACATGAACATCTCTAGCTCTTGATGGGTTTATAACTGTCCCATCACGATTTCCGTAATGCTGGTGGGAGACTTTCCCCAAAGCGAGTGGGTGACAAGTGCAGAGCACTTGTCCTTTTGCAGGCTTCGACAAACAGTTCTTTGGCCATGGACCGTAAAGAGAGGAAAACTGAAGGGAAAATGGGAAAGTTTTGAAAAGAAAAATTTTCTTTTATATTAGTTTATATCTGTGGTAGGGCCACGAATAGATTAATCACGTGATGATAAATAAATGAGTTAGGGTATAAAAGATATTGACAACTTTGGGTTGTTGGAGTGTGTGTTTCTTACGATGCTTGAGGAAGAGAATGTTATGAATTGGAAGATTACATACGGCTTTTTTCTGCAGATTTAACAAAAGCCCAAAGCCCTGTGCCTTGTGTATTTTCATAGCCTTTTCGTTTCTAACGGCTTTAGTTTTACCGATCCATAAATTCATGAAAAGTAATAAATATAGTAACCCAAACTCCCATTAAAAACTCATAAAACATCAAGAACACACATTTAAAACAACATAAAACACACACAATGGCTGCAGACTACTGGACGTCCACTCAGAGAATGCACTGGCAATTCACCAGAGACGTGTTACGCGATAAGAGACTTGAACTGGTCAAATTGGAAAGAGATATGGAGAACTGCAACATGATATCAAAGGCTTCGATTAAGTACGATGTAAGTATGAGAATCTACATCCACTCGTTGGTGAACAAGCTTGGAAGAAGGTTGAATGTTCGACAGATTGCTCTAAGTACTGCTGAGGTCTACCTTATGAGATTCCTAACCCGTGTGTCCTTGAAAGAGGTGAACTTGTACTTATTGATCACCACATCCATTTACTTGGCCTGCAAGATTGAAGAATGCCCTCAACACATCCGCACCATTGTATCTGAGGCAAGGAACCTATGGCCAGAATATATTCCTCATGACGCTACAAAGTTGGCCGAATTTGAGTTTTATTTGATTGAAGAATTGGACACTTACTTAATAGTTCATCATCCATACCGTTCATTGTTATTGATTAATGAATCATTGGTTGGTTACACCCAGAAATCTCAACAACCTTTATCTACATTGCATACTGGCCAGTCAAGCTCCAATGGCATCACCACCACCACTGCCCTTACGCCCGAGGAACTTCAATCAAGCTGGTCCATCATCAATGACAGTTATGTGACAGATTTGCCCTTGTTATACCCTCCACATATCATTGCCACGGCAGCTATCTACCTGACAGTGGTGCTGAAGTACAATAGAATTTGCCAATTACATAAGGAGAAGAGCCAGACCGTGCCAGCACAAAACGATGGCCTACTAAAGACTTTCATTGCGTTTTTGGGCCATTCCAACATTGACATTGCAGAGACCACCGAGGCTGTACAGGAGCTCATCACGTTGTACGAGGTCTGGGAGAGTTATGATGAGAGCCACTGCAAGAAACCCCTGGAGAATGTGCTGTTGAACAGGTGATTACATCATTTTTACCTTTATGCCTGTGTGTCCCCAACCAGAAATGTGTCCCTGACCAATTTACACGTTTATGTTTTTTTTTTTTTTTTTAATTTTCATCAAAGAAAAAAAAAGGGCTTTCAACAAAACACACAAAATTCCATCACATTTCTGGTCCAAAACAGCTCCCAGTTCGAGACTCTGCCACTTGAGACACGCTCAAAGCCCTCCCCGCACTGTGTCATATCTTGGAAATTTGTGATTTTGTTCGTTCCCAAGCCGAATTTTCACGAATTTCTGCCATCAGCCGTTGTCACTGCCAGATCTGTGTCTTCTCAACTACACAGAACCAGATCCAGCTCTAAAAACTTACCCAGACCGCTCGTTGAAACACATTTTTGGCCCACTCAGGAAACTCTACCATATTGCATCTGCTGACTTTTGAATCACGTTCCATTGTTGACTTAGTATCGATCGATCCTTATAATTTATTGACCACTTCCTCTCCCCCAAACACAAAAACACAATAACACAATAATAAACACAATACAAGACACAGAGCTATGGTTCAGTCTGCATCCTCCGTCAAGACACACGAAACGGACGTGTCACAACGAACACCAAACAGCTCCACCACATCTTTATCAAGCCCCGAATTGGAATTGGACCAGAAGGTTGAACATGTGTCTGTAAAGCATCCTCACACTCGCGGCCATAATCATCATAAACCAAGAGCCATTAGTCTAAAGAAAATAGATAAATATCAGATTGAGTCCTCCGCACTGATATTGGCTCTTCTTGTCTTGTTGAACAAGTTTGAAATCTTTGAACCATACACTTCTCCATTTTTAACTCTTCAACACAAGTATGAGGGCATAGATAGATACGATATTGGTCTAAGTGACATATATCTTGTGATCACAGGTATCTTTATTGCCACTTTCATCAGGGCATTCACCATGAACTTCATTTTAAGACCGATTGCCACATCATTGAACATTCGATCATCCAAGGCCATTCAAAGATTCGAAGAACAAGGTTGGTATTTGATCTACTACACTGCTTCATTTTCATTTGGTTTCTACAATTACTTTGGCTCTGAATATTTCTTAAATATGGACCACTTCTATATTGGCTGGCCTCATGATCAAATGTCAGGTGTGTTTAAATTCTATTATCTATTTGAATTGGCTTGTTGGTTACAACAGATCTTCATCTTGAATATTGAAGAAAGAAGAAAGGATCACATTCAAATGTTTTCTCATCATATCATTACATGTTTATTAGTCACTGGGTCTTACTACTATTACTTCACAAGAATCGGTCATGTCATCTTGATTATCATGGATGTTGTTGATATTTTCTTATCCACTGCCAAAGTATTGAAATATTGTGGGTTTCAACTTCTTTGTGATTTGATGTTTGGTTTCTTCTTACTAGCTTGGATTGTCGTTAGACATGGTGTTTACAATGTGATCTTTTATCATACTGCTACAAAGGCCAGATCCTTGATGGTCTCAGGGAGATGCATTCCAGGTCTTGAACAAAAGAGATGCTGGACAGACAATGTCATTACCGTGTTTTTATCATTATTGGGTGGTTTACAAATCATCACTTTGATCTGGATGTATTTGATTGCTAAAGTCGCTATCAAAGTTGTCACTGGCAAAGGTGCCGAAGATGTTAGAAGTGATGACGAAGATGAAGATGATGAATGAAATAGATTGATGAAATTAGAAAGAGGAGGAAAAGAAATCATAAGGGATTTTGGTATAATCTTATAGACATTTTCTGATACACTTTTAATTTCAAAAAGATGATACAATTATTTATTTAATAATACTTGTTTATATGTTTGTAATAGTACCAAGCTCCAGCGGTCATAGACCTACTACAGCGCGACAGCCAAAGAATGGAATTACATAAAATCCCCATGTCAACTTTAACGTTTTAGTATATTAATGATATGCAAGGTATTCAGAATGGATCTATCTTTTTAATTGTAATATAAAGTTGCAAAGACAGAGGTGACCATGACTAGGACACCAAAGACAGTCAATGCCAAACTCAAGTTCTTTTCCCTTTGTGATTCGAATAATTTAAACCCAAACAACCCAGGAAGGATGAAGCAGATCAATGTTGAACCAGTGGCACCAACCAGGGCCAAGATCAATTCGAAGGAAGTGATGGATAGGGCAAGGCCATAAGAGGCTGCTAATAACAAGATGGTCAAGATAACGAATCTCTTTTGAGAGAATGGAACTTCAGTCTCTTCAACAATGGTGGTGGTGACAGAGTGAACTTCATCAGATAATAACGACTGTGTTTCATCAGGGTGTATCTGCTGATATTCCAACTCGACCCAATGAACCATGTTGTTGATGGAGATCCGACAAGGATGGAACATCAAAGGGTATGATAAAGCAACCATTAATACAAGGGCGTATTTCCCAATTTTGGAACTCAACAATGTAGGATCGTATTGCAAGATGACATTCCCACCGACATTATCACCGAATTGAATATAACCGGAAAGACCCACCAGTAGGAACAATCCACCAGCGATAAAGTTTGCAGCAAGGATAACTAGGGTCAAATCTTTACGGGAATCGATTTCATTGGTGATGGTACAAATGTTTTGAGCAGCGGTGAAGGCAAAGATAATGATGGAGAAACTTGTCAAGATATCAGACGTGGAACCAGTTTCAAAGATCTTGATATGGCCCTGAGTTTGTTTCAAGTCATCAAATAACACATGTGAAATGACAAGAATTGTCAAGTATGCAATAGCAGTCAAACCAACCATAGACCCAAACTTTAAAGAGTCAAGTCTTCTCAAGGAGACCAATGGGATGATCACCACCAATGAGAGCACAATGACTTGGTTTCTCGATAGGACTTCATTAATCAATGTAGGAACCAAATCACCAAACAATACCAAATATGAAATGGAGACACCAAAGCATTGAATTGCAATGGAGAAATCAAACAACAACGTCAGCCTAGGGTAAGTTATAGCACACAGGGCAAAGAAACTGGTCTGACCCTTCACCTTCTCAGAGACCCTTGTGACGATCCAAAGACCATAGATCGAAGCCACACCTGCCAACACCACCAAAAGAGTCCCCAGGAAGATTCCATTGGACTTGAAGGCATAAGGGATGGCCAGAAGCCCGGCACCGATGATTGTCTTGGTCAGGTTAACCACTGAAGACGTGACAGAGGCCATTTTGCGGAGGGGCCGTGTTTTTATAAAGAGAGAAGAGAGAGCAAAAGGGCTTTTGGCTTCTTTGGCTTATCATCTTTTAATTGATTAACTGTTTGAACATATCAAACGTTTTCGCGGTTTTCGCGGAATTCCTGTTCAGGCGATTTTTGGCGCATTTTTTTTTATTTAAAAAATTGACGGATGCTGTCTTCCGTAGACTTTGAGAAAGAGGCATAAACAATCAATTTTGTTAAAAAAGTAGGCAGAAGGAGTCATCTTGGACACAGAGTAATACAGAACCAATTCACAGAGCACGATGTCCGTTAACAGCGACAAGCAGCGTGTCAGGAAACCGAGAAAGGTGCCCCTGGAAGAGCGGCAAAGAGCAGTGTACTCTTGTGACAGGTGTAAAGTCAAAAAGACCAAATGTATTAGATCAGACCCCAACAACCAGACCGTACGGGCCCAGGACAAGAGCACGCCCTGTGATAACTGTATCAGGGCCAGGATGGACTGTGTCACGTCCATGCCTCGCAGAAGACGTGTGTATGGGTCGCTTGAGAACCTGGGGATCCATTATCAGACATTACTGTCTTTAGTACAGGGCCTTTATCCAGATGTTGACATTAATGATGTGAATGAGATCATGAGGATCGGTGAGCAGAAGGGAATCAAGATGGATGGGAGCCAAACTACTGACAAGGCTGACTTAGAGAGTAAATTGCTACGTCCATTCATTCCAAAAGTTGATTCGAGTGCTTCGTTAGTTGATTCAAGTATCCCCGGTTCCGCTCTCATCTCCCCATTAGTCTCCAAATCAAACACTCCTAGTCTTGGAAACACCCACATCTCTCCAAAGGAGAATTATCCGGTCTCAGAAACTGTTATTTATGATGATAAAGGTGGTTCTCACTATGTTGGTAGTGCTGGTACTCCAGTATTGTTCAGTGTTCTTTGTAACCTATTACTAAAGAGATCGTTCAGAACAACTTTGTCCTTTGATAGAGATGTCAAACTTTTTGATAGTCAAAACAAGCCAAATGTCGACAAGCATAATAAACTGAGTGAGATTATTCATGAACATAAATTCCCAATCATTGAATTCTTGACCAAACAGGAGAGTTTATACTATATTGATCATTTCTTTCAATTGTTCCATCCTTTCTACTTCATGTTTGATGAAAAAAGATTCAGAGTCACCCATGAGATTTATTGGAATAAGTTAATGGGCGCGGATGAAAGTACAAAGATCAGCGATGCCGATGTTGGGTGTATTTATTTGGTTTGGATCATTGGTGCCAGGCTAATAGATGCATCCTTAAGAAATCCAATCTTGGAGTCTTCTAAAATGGATGAAACTTTAAAGATCATTCTAAGTGATGTTGCTCTGAATTCTAACATCTCCACTATCCAATTCTTATTTCTCTTTGCCATCAACTTACATGCTAATAAAAATAGAGATTCAGCTTGGAATTTGATTGGGCTAGCTACAAGGCAAGCCATCTCCATTGGTCTTCATAGAAAGATGGCCACAAAAGATAAGGACACAGATCTGCAAATCCAAGTGTTTTGGTCATTATATCAATATGAACTGACGCTATGTTCAACGTTTGGGAGACCAAGTAATATCAATGAAGATGAGATTGATATTGATTATCCAGACTTGAATGAAACTCCAAGATTATCAAAAGAACATGATGAGTATTTTGTTGCTTCATTGAAACTATCAAGGTTCCTTAATAAGATTGTTAAAGATAGAAAGATCACTTCCAATCAACAGCCCATTTCATTAATCAACATTGAAAGAACTTTATCTATGAAAAACCAATTGAATCAAATCCACAAGGACCTAAACATTAAACCATTATCACTTATATCCAACATTTACGATTATAAACTAAACTTAAGATTCCACTACTATATGGTTGCCTTAATCTTACCATTCCTGATTTACATTACAACGACTAATTTCAAAGTTCAAGAGGATGAAACATTGCTAAGCATCATGAAAACAGGTATTCAATCTGCCATTATGGTCTCCAAACTAATGAAATTATCTATCGAGAAGAAATTCAACTATGGTGCCATATCAACAGATTGTATGTATGGTTATTCCTCCACTTTGGTTCTTTCTCTGTTTTTCATCTATTTATCAAACAGTTCCAATGATATGATGGACTTGGCCATCAATTTCCATGATGGTATCAATGAAATTAAGGAGAAGATTGACAAGAAGCGAACGTTTGAATATATCTCCTACATCATTGAATTCATGCACAACTCACAGCTAGACTCCACAACAAAGAGAATCTTGGAAGTTATTGAAGGTATCAAGAATGATTTGAAATTGGTGGAGATCCAAGATGATCTAAGATTTGATACGTTAAATTTCGAAGGGACAGACCAAATGGTTTACGACTCTTTGTTCATGAGCAACGAGATCTACCTGGACGGGAAGCTGGACATGGTATTTATATAAAAAAGTATTGATTTATATTGTATTATTTAACTCATCTTTTGTAGATTAGCGGCAAAGAGTGAAACAGTGAAAAAAAAACGTTTTCGCGGATTTCTTTTGGTTCTAATTCTCGAATTATCCAAAAGTTTGTATCATAATCGTAAGTGTTAGGGAGTTGTTTCTCTTTTGCGTCCCACCAGAGATCAAGAACTCTTTTGGCCTCGCGAGGTTTGTCACTCCCAATTTAGAGACACCCGTTTTGCCACTTTAGTTGTCACTTTTGTTGCTCCTTTATCGAAATTTTTTTTCACATACAAAGTGGTCAAGGAAAGTCTCAGAGTATATCTACTGGACCTCTCCATCTTCCCGTTATTCAACAAACCACCAATTTTTTACCAAAACTTCTGTTGGATTAGCCATCAAAGCTGGAAACCTTACAGGATTGATTATTCCCCGGTGCTTTTATCATCTTTATTTACCTCCATTTCTTTTACTTTCCCCTATTCATACCAAGTCCACGTCATTTAAATTAGCTGCATAGGATCAGAGCGTTATGCATCATTGAAACTGCTTATTGAACAAGTCAACAGATTCCAGAAACATCTCACAGCGTGATTTCTGCCTCAAAGCTCTACAAACGTACAAGATTTGCATCACATTCTACAGAGAGATAAAAACAAAAAAGAGCCTTATTACATTATATTCACAGAAACAACATCAAAGATGTCACAGGAATTCGAAATGGAATTGGACATTGATCCAATGGTACCGAGCTCGAGGTACCATAGCGACGATGAACACCTTCAGGAGTCCGAGGCAATGATGAACGATGATGGTTACATTGAAGAGAGTTGGTCTACCAACGTGAATGGTTCTAGTTCCGTGAGGAGTGGCCGGAAAGAGGACCGTGACGTCTTGAACTTGAAGAGTATTGATGATGCCTTCACGTCGTTTAGAGATGAGGATGAAGCAGAAGAAGATGTCCCACCAGAGAATTTCTCACCTGTCATTGGAGAGATTTATCGTTCTTCATTTCCTAGACCTGAGAACTTCAAGTTTCTAGCCAAATTGAAGATAAAAACAATATTGGTGTTGATTCCTGAAGAATATCCAGTTGAAAACATGGAGTTCTTGAAAGAGAAAAACATCAATCTGTTCCAGGTGGGGATGTCAGGGAACAAGGAGCCCTTTGTCAAGATCCCACATGATGTATTGACTAGAGCATTGGAAATAGCCATCAATCCAGCAAATCATCCATTATTAATCCATTGCAATCGTGGGAAACATAGAACAGGATGTTTAGTCGGGTGTATTAGAAGGTTACAGAATTGGTCCCTGACAATGATCTTGGATGAATACAGACGCTTTGCAGCACCAAAGGCAAGACCACTAGATCAACAATTCATCGAGATGTATAATGAGGATGAAATTGTGCAAACGGCTACGAGGAAAGGGTGGCTGCCCTTGAAATGGTGACCCAAAACATTGAGTTTGCCAAAGTATTTATTACATAGAATATAATTTGATCCCCCTTTTTTTCCTTGCTTGTTTTCTAGTAGTAAGTAGGAAAGCCATTTTACGAAGATGTAAAGAAGAATCTCTTTCCGTGGTAATAAGCAGTGGTACCAGCAACAGTGGTCAACAAAATAGGCCACACCTTACCGTATCTCAAGCCGTTGAAAGTGGATCTCCCATTGACTATCAGGTATAGCGTGGACCAAGCGGTGATAAACCCTGTCCCACTCTCAACATCTCCATCACGAATAATCCAACCACCAAGACCCATAGCACCACCGAAAAGTAAGGAATTCAATGAACTTGGACCCACGCGCTGTTTCTTAGTCAAGGAGAGTAATCCACCAGACAGTTGGGGCATTGTCACTGGCTGTTTGGTCACCAGTGGAGTCGCTAGCAACAGACCAGCAAAAGTCCATGCTGGTACAGGAGTAGCTGTGTATTGATACAATTGCTCGGAAATTGAGCTGTTGGAGTTCACGTTAGCCTTGACTTGTTGCTCGACGTCGGTCCCGATCTCTTCTATGGTCACCATATTCTGTGTTACTTGCTAGCTTTTGGTAGTGGGTTTAAATATGGAAAGAGAGTTTTTGGAAATTTCATGATGACATTTTTATATAGTTGCTAATTTGAGGTGGCCATGGCTACAAAGACAAATTCTAGAACATTATCATTACATTACCCATCTAATATACAAAGTCGTTAAAAGTAGATCTATGATCTTTCACCTCTTAATCTTCTAGCTAATTGGATATCTTTCTTTTGAATGGTAACACGTTTAGCGTGGATAGCAGCCAAGTTGGTGTCTTCGAATAAGGAGACCAAGTAAGCTTCAACGGATTCTTGTAGGGCACCGATAGCAGAAGATTGGAATCTCAAGTCAGTCTTGAAATCTTGGGCGATTTCACGGACCAATCTTTGGAAAGGTAACTTTCTGATTAACAATTCAGTGGATTTTTGGAATCTTCTAATTTCTCTTAAAGCAACAGTACCTGGTTTATATCTATGAGGTTTCTTGACACCACCGGTAGATGGGGCGGATTTTCTAGCAGCCTTGGAGGCTAATTGTTTTCTTGGGGCTTTACCACCAGTGGACTTTCTAGCTGTTTGTTTGGTTCTGGCCATTGTGTTTAACTGATGTATTTCTCTGGAGATGATAATAAGAAGTTCTGGGGGAATAGTAAGTGGTTTTATACTTTTCCCTTTGTTTATTGATCTCCCTTCTTGCCCCTTGGCGATAAACAACTACAGAGAGAGTGTGCTGGTTTTTACCCACTGTCCAGCGGCTGAGGGAGCTGGGATGAAGTGTAAATCTGGGCATGGTATGGGGTAGAGAAAGCCTCTTCTTAGTGCTGGGATGTACACACGAGTCTTTTGACAGGTAAGTGTAAATTTCAGAACAATATTTATTTTTTTGTTTACATTTTCTTCAGTGGGGCACGGGTGTAAATCAGAGCACAGGTCTCGTACAAAAGTGACACATCTCAGCGTAACTCTTGGTACATCACTTGTGCTTTTTTGAAAACTCTGAATTGTTAGGACCTGTTTTTACACAGTGATGGCACAAACAAGCGTAAGATCCAGAACGTACAATACAAACACGATCAATTATCCAATTTGATCGCGTCCCACTCAAAACCAAAACAATGCCCTGCATGGACGAGATGGAGGGAAGATTTGGTATAAAAGACGGCATTTCCCCCCAATTCTCTCCAGATTCCAATCGGTTCCTTTTTGTTTGTAACTAAAAAATAATATAATAATCAACAATGTCCGGTAGAGGTAAAGGTGGTAAAGGTTTAGGTAAAGGTGGTGCTAAGAGACACAGAAAGATCTTGAGAGATAACATTCAAGGTATCACCAAGCCAGCTATCAGAAGATTAGCCAGAAGAGGTGGTGTCAAGCGTATTTCCGCTTTGATCTACGAAGAAGTCAGAGGTGTTTTGAAATCTTTCCTAGAAAACGTCATCAGAGATGCTGTCACTTACACTGAACATGCTAAGAGAAAAACTGTTACTTCATTAGATGTTGTCTACGCCTTAAAGAGACAAGGTCGTACTTTGTATGGTTTCGGTAACTAAATGTGCTTTTAATGTTTATTTAATGTCGGTTTATGGAATGGTGTTTGTATATTAGTAAATCTTACAGGTAATAAGAAAATATAAATCAATTGTAGTCACTTTGTATTGGGATTGCCGACAGTGTGTACACACTGTTATTCATTGATCAAAAACATGGACACGGGCTCCTCAACTACAGTCTATGTCTATAGCTCAAAAACACATTAAAAAACATCTCAATTTTCAACTCTTCATCAAACTTTTCAATAGGTTCAAATCCTCATTGACCTCTTCATTTTTCAGAGAGGGAGGAGTAGTAAACGAATGCTTTGATGAATGTCTAGTATTCACCTTTTCTGTTCTTCTCTCATTACCAAACAAGATCGAACTCAAATCACCAGCGTCTGACAACAACCCATCTTCATTACCACCACTTTGATAACCCTGCGTTCTCTTCTTTTTAGAACTTGAGTTGTTTCCTGAGTCATTGGCACTTAAATGACTATCCTCTGCATTCGTGCTGTAGTCGTTTCTTCTTCTTAGCCCTCTTCTGTCGCTCAGGTATCCCATGGCTGAGATGGAACTGTCTTTCAAATTCTGTGAAGATCTAGTGTTCTTGTGGAAATCTGACACGTTGGTTAATGAAGTGTCCATGTTGTAGGAATGAGAATTGGCTAGGTCTAATAGGACTTTATCCTCTTTCAGTTGTTTGATCTGTCTTTCTAAATTAGCATACAATTTCTCCTTTGCCAATTTCACAAACTCATCATGTTCTTTTTCTGTCTTTTCCATATCTTCGTAAAACTCATTTTCGGCTCTTTGCACCTGGAACTCCTCCCATAGTCTCAGCTCTACTAACTCGTAGTCGCGGGCTTCTTCAATATCCCTCACTTTCTCCTTGAGCACCTCATTGGTCCCATTATGTATCGTTGATAGGTTGATTTGCAAATCTTGCAACTGTTGTGAGTAGTAATAATCCTTCTTCATGATGAATGTCTCATTGAGCTTACCCAGCTTGCTCTGTATGCTGGCCTTCTTCTTATCCTTCTTGTTATAACTGTCATGACCTGTGGTGAAACATGTTAGTAACGGGTCCATCTCAAATCTTGGGTCAAAACCCTTCAATCCCACAACTAATGGCCGTTTCTGGGGCCCGTGTGGGCAGGGATACATACCTTCTTGGTAGGGAAGACCTCCATTATAGTAAACTTGTTCCATTCTGTTGGTGTGAGGTAGCCTAAGCCGAGTTTATTTTGGTAAATAAGAGTTCTTATATGGTTTCCACTATTTTCAAAATTTGAAAGTGACAGTTTCGAAAAAGCGGGTAAGACCTTTATCTACCAAAAACAGAAATACTCCGAATTAGGAAATAATGGAGATTGAAGAATTTTTTTCTTTTGGATGAGTTTGGTGTCAACTTTGGGTTGTCTTTTGTTTGTGTCTTAAAAGAAGGGAAAGTGCGCTATGGAGAGGAGAATTGTTGTGAAGACAAAAGTACCAATGTTGGTGAAGAGTGTGAAAGTTCAATTGGAGGGACACAGGCTGCTGGATAAGTCAAAGAAGATTGTTAAAGATGGCGACGAATTCATAATACCAACCTCATCATCATCAGATCTGAACACTACCAAAGCCCTGCTCAGTGAACTTGGAGACGGGATTTCAATTGAAGAGCTCGAGGTCGAAAAGGGACAGGAAGAACTAAAATCAAATGATATCTCCAATTTCATTGCCAATTTCTTGAAGATGAATAATACTGATCCACAGCTATCAAAGATCTTGTCATCCAAAATACCCAAGAAATGGACCATATACCACCCAATGATGCTCATAAACAATCAGGATACATTTGATTCAGAAGAGTGGCAACGATATTTATCAACCATAGAGTCTGATACATTCTTCAAATCACTGTTATCCCATTGTTTCCATAAGCAGGGTGTGACACATATCGCCGTGAACAAACCCATCATAGAACAAGACATCATGCGAAGACCGTTCAATTTGGTTCCTATTTACAATGATTTTGGGCCTGTGCCGACTGAGCATTCGTTTGAATATCCTACTGAGGATGACTTCAGGACTGCCTTCTGGTGTACTGTGGTTCAAAATGGGATTTTCCAAACATGGGCTCCCAGATATACAATGTTCAGCAGAGGGAACATCAAGGAGAAGGCCAGAATCTTGAATACTTTCAAAGACGTCAAGGGTAACGCCGTAGTGGATCTGTATGCCGGGATTGGATACTTCACATTGAGTTACTTGAAACTTGGAGCTAAACATCTGTTTTGCTTCGAGTTGAATCCATGGAGTATCGAGGGTTTAAGGAGAGGAGTAGAGAAAAACGGGTACACCTACAAAGTTGTACGAAGAGACGAGCAATTCCAGTACGATCCTACAGTGACCGTGTTTATTTTCAACGAGAGCAACGAGTATGCAATAGAGAGATTTGAACAGGCGAAATTTCAGTTAACAATGTCTCATATTAACCTTGGTCTACTTCCCTCCTCGCAGAATGCCTGGCCCATTGCCCTGGATCTGTACACACACTACTCCAACGGTGCCCACTGCGACCTACATATCCACGAGAACGTTGCCACTGCAGATCTTGCAGGGTACCTTGACGAGACGGGCCTGAGGTTATTGGAGCTGCAAGATGTGCTAGTCGAGCCTCTACACCTCGAGAAAATCAAGACATTTGCGCCTGACGTGTGGCATATCTGTGCAGACTTCAGGGTGTTTAGGCTTTAGACACAGCTAGTACCATATATCTCTCTCTTTACCTTTCAACCAGAGTAGATTTTCTGTTGTACCCTTTGTCCTTGTCTAAGCCTCTAATGGTGACCAAAAGCCTCTAAAACCAGTGTGCGATTATTGCCGTTTTGGGCCGCGATTTATTTTTATAGAAAAACAATTTATAGATAGCACCTGAAGTTTTGGATATCTTTTCATAAGAATAAAACTTCTGCCATTTGCAGCTTGAGAGACTGTGTCCTAGGATATTCCACACTTTAGTGACATTCACTGTTTTGTGCCTTCACTGCTTCTCTACGAGCTCGTTTCATTCCTTTCCAGAGAGAAGAGTCCATCCAGTTCTATTGTTGCGAGGCCCAAAGGTGCCCCATTCTCCGTATTCAACCCACCATATCGTCTGCGTTCTATTGCTTTAGTGTGCTCTTATTACAATTCAGACAGCCATAAGTCCTCAATTCTCCACGCTTAAAATATATGTCTGACTACGGCCGAAATAATCAGGCCATGGCTGACGACCTAACTTATGAAAGCTCCTCCAACATTAAGAAAGAAGACAACTTTGACCAGTTTGTCAGTTTCTCCCCAGTCACTGAGTCCCCTTCCAACACTGCCTTCTTCAACAATGATCAGCAGAATAACACAACCAAACCACAAAATTTGAACACTCCACCCCAGACCTCAACAACTTCTCAAAGCCTGACAAGACCAGTTCCTGGCTTCAAGACCGATTACAATTTACAAAAGGCCAGCTCTCAGACAGACTTGTCCAACATTGAGCATGTTCAGGCCCCTACTAAGCAACAGAGTCAAGTGCCAAAGAATGAAACCAGTCAGACTGACATCAATTTATTCCTTGACGATTTAAGCGGGATAAATTCCCCCTCTGATGCTCTTCAGTTCAACCATTCTTTACAATTTGGCCAGTTCAACCAAGCTCAAGGCGGTGGCTCCACTAATAGCCCAAATCGTGGTACCAGTCCCGTGCAGTATAACACTCCGACGCTTGCAAACAACAACCATACACCTCCACCTTCTTTGACCATTGAAACGCCTGAAGAGATTAGATTCTCTCTTCCTCCAGAAGTCATCAACTCCCAGCATAACGTGCCCCAGATACAGTACACAAACATTGAAACTCAATACTCTCAATATCCATCGCAATCACAGCCGCAACTGCAGCCGCAGCAACAAGGTCACTATCAACAGCAATCGTTACAAGTTCAGAATCTAAACAACGACTTGAACTACTTGAGCCCCGATTTTAGCACTTCAGCTTTCCAAACCGTTCAACCATCATCCAATGCACTAAGTGAGATCTCATCTGCTGAAAATTCTCCATACTTGTCTGCTTATTCACCATCTCATTTTGGCGATGATTTACTATCACAGCCAAATGACAACTTTTTGGAATACGACACCATTGGTCAAAACTTGAATTCGGTGAACTTGAGTGATGCAGGCAGTGAGGTAAGCTTCCATGGTGGTGAACAACAATACTTTGCTCAGGAATACCAACCACAACAGTTGACACAGCATAACTTGACTGTTAACAACGATAAGATCGCCACTCAATCCCCAGTGACGATCTCCATTGAGGCTGACCCTCTGGATAGACCGGTGAGAACCCCTTCCTTGTTCAGTTCTAACAGATCTTCACCAAACAATTCTCCTGTGCACTCTAGGGCAGGCTCAAACAGTTCTCAGCACATCAAGTCCGGGTATTACTCCAACCTCCTTTCACCAAATGATACCAATTCCTCAGCCATTGACGACGATAGTCTCTTGAAACCGGAAGATCAACAGCATGCTAATATGAGAGCTGGTAGACAGAGAAGACAGAGCAGATCAAGATCCAACTCAAAATCCGGCGGTGAACGTGAAAGATCCGTGTCTGCTAACAGAGAAAAGATGTTGGAGTTAGCCTCGCCTATCCAATCCAACAAAAGGGTTCAGAAGCATCCATCTATTTATGCGTGTTATCTATGTGACAAGAGATTCACAAGACCATACAATCTGAAGTCACATTTAAGAACACATACAGATGAAAGACCCTTCGTGTGCACAGTTTGTGGGAAGGCCTTTGCCAGACAGCATGATAGAAAACGTCACGAAGACCTACACACGGGAAAGAAACGTTATGAATGCAAAGGGTTCCTAAGAGACGGCTTGACACAATGGGGGTGTGGTAAGAAGTTTGCCAGAACCGATGCATTAGGACGTCATTTCAAGACAGAAGCTGGTAAAGAATGTATCCGTGCATTGGTGGAAGATCATGAACAAGAGGTGAAGGAGAAACAGAAAAATGGTACTTTGACAGTTCCAAATGATGGCCAAGTGCGACAGTTCCCTGATGAGATCTATAATCAGTTTCCTTCTTTACTGTATGGGTCTCAGAACAATAGTGGAGCAAGTGATGCCGGCAGTGACTTGGAGTGAATAGTGTCTGAGTTTTAACATTGGACAGGTTTGATTGATTTATCCTGATTTTTACGACGTTATGTGATCTTTAGTGTACTGTTTTCATAGACTTTTACCAAACTCTACTGTAATTTTATGTGACATTGAATGGCTAAAAGTAGACCTCAATCATTTCATCGTCCAGAAACAAGCTAAAAACAGTAAATAAAGTATTATAACAGACTACCAAGAACCTGAATAAACTAACAATATACCTCAAAAACACTCCCCTAAGATCCCCCAACGACCACAAATTGACAACTTTACTGATACTTAAAGCTTTTACTTATGCTTTTGATATCTCGGCCGCGAATATTTCCAAATACGGAAACTTTTATCAATTCCCAAAACACGTCGAAAAAAAAGCAGACTCTCACAAAAACCGCAGCCATATAAAACCATCAGAAACCCACGTTTAATCCAAAAGATCAGAAACCGAGAGAGACAACGGAGGTATTTTACACGATCGTTACTAAAAGTCCGCAGAAGTCCCCTTCCTGCTTTCTATACACCTTTTTTTACGTCTGTTTTTTGTTGCGTTTTCTCGACTGGCCTAATTATCCCATTATCCTCTCATTCTGAGCTAATTACACCCCCCACTGTACTATCTCAGTCGACACATTGAACCAGTTATACACAAACGAAAGTTACTGCTGTTTTTCAATTCACCTTCCGTTCAGCTCAATTTCAATTTTTTTGCTGCCCAAACATCAGATAGTGCAACTCTTCTTGTTTTATTACTTATCTTTGTGTTAACATTCTGGTTAACTGATCAAATATCCTTGTTACACGTTGCCATTCCCTATCTGAATTACATCCCAACCACTTTCGCTGTGCTTACTTATTAGATTTTTTTCATAATTTGAATTCTAAAGTCCATTTTACTGGTAACAACACCACCTTTAAATCAATTTACAATGACTACTGAAGAGATCCAGCCACAAGTTGAAGGTCAAACCAAAGATCAAGAAGCTACCAAGGCCGAAGAGACCCAATTGGAAAAAGAAGAGACCAACTCTGTCGAGAAAGAAAGCAATTCTCAAGAAGACACCGCAGAAGAAAACCCTGACAACGATGAGCAACCTCAGCAACCTGATGTTACCCCAGCTCTGGCAACAGAAGGTGGCCGTGAGGTTTCACACAAGATCCTATACGTCGGTGGCCTGGACAAGAACATATCTGAAGACGATCTTTGTGAAGTTTTCTCTGTTGAAGGTGCTGCCCAATCTGTTAAGATCTTAGCTGACAAGAACCGCCCTGGTTTCAACTATGCATTTGTGGAATATGAGAATGAGCAAGCAACTAAAGCTGCACTTGACAAGTTAAACGGTTCTTTCTTAAATAACTCCAGAATCAACATCAACTATGCATACCAATCACAGCAGGCCAAAAATGACCCAAATGCCTTTAATGTCTTTGTCGGTGATCTATCTACCGAAGTTGATGATGAATTACTGAAGAGCTCATTCAGCAAATTTGAATCGTTATTGCAAGCTCATGTTATGTGGGATATGCAAAGTGGGAGATCAAGAGGTTATGGTTTTGTCTCCTTTGCTGAACAAGCCGATGCAGAAGCTGCATTGACCACAATGAATGGTGAAATTATTGCTAACAGAGCCATCCGTCTAAACTGGGCCTCCCATAAACAACAACAAAATGGTCACGGTTTCCGTTCTTATAACCATCATCATCACCACAACAACCATCATAATGTCCACCATCACCGCCAAAACAACAACTTCCAAAACTTCTTGGGTAATAATGGTTCTATTCCACCTCAGGCTGTTGGTGGTATCAGAAACGGCTCCATGTCACATGGTTCCAACAATATTAACCCACAGTCTCCACCAAATGGTCATATTCCAAACGGAATCAGTGGAGCACCACCAAATGCTCCACAATCAGGTGCTGCTATTGGTTTGTTGTCTCCTCAGAATTATGACTTAGTGTTGAGAAAGGCACCATCATGGCAAACAACTGTGTATTTGGGTAATTTGGCAAGATTTACTACTCAAAACGATTTGATTCCATTACTACAAAACTTTGGTTTTATTGTTGATTTCAGGTTCTTAGGCGAGAAGAATTGTGCCTTTGTGAAGTATGATTCTCATGAAAGAGCTGCTTTAGCCATTGTTCAACTAAATGGCTTTATCATCAATGGCCGTCCTTTGAAATCAGGTTGGGGTAAAGACAGGTCAAATAATGCTAACAGCAGTCTGCCTTACCAAGGTTTCCAACCAGTTGTCTTTGGTCAAGGTCACTAGAGAAAGTCAATGATAGATAATCAAGGACAATTGTTGATACTTTTTTTTTTTGATTTAGCCATAGAACGGGAAAGAACTTACAAAGTGATTAAGTACACTCACCAACAACCATTGCTTTTTACCTTTTCTTGTGTTTACTTTGATATTTGCTGCTCTCTGTGAGAGTCATGCCTTTTCCCCCTTTTTTATATCTTTTTCCAGTTTTTGTGTTGTTTGAATGCTTTGCGGTTGGTTATGTGGTTTATCTAGAAACTTGTATTTTAGGAACCATTTAGAGGTTATCATTAGATCGAGGCACCATGAACGCTCAGAGCTCCCGATTTGGAGATAAAATCGTTTTTGATTTGAATTGAATGTACAGTAGAGTATTTTGTGATTATGGTGTAAAAAAGCTTGACATCTACAGTTTAGTTGCTTTTTTAGGAAGTCAACCAGAAAGATCTTATAAAAAATGAAAAAAAAAACTCTTTATGCTTCACATTGACGATTTCCAGCTCAAGTGATTTGGACTTTGGCAGATTCAGAGGACTCTTATCCAGTACAGCAGGCGTCCCAGTCAATCTTGAATTGCATTGGCTTCTATTTTGTTTTGCTTCTTCCCCATCCCAGACCGTATTTAGAGACTGGAAAGCTGGTGAATACCAAAGATCAAGCATCATCAATCATACTCATCACCAGATCTACAAGAACAATAAGCCTCATTTAAATTGTTTCCATTTATTGTCAGTTCTTCGTCAACCACAAGAAAGAGTACATCCAAACAACGGAACACCACTTGAGCTAATTAAACCCGATCGAGGGAATTAATTAATCCACTCACAGTAGAATCAACCCAGGTCTTCATAAGAACCATACCTTTGGTGCATTTTTCTGTCTGTTTCATATGTCATTTATCTCACACTTTGCATCAACTTCATTTATTTCCACTTATTCCACTTTAATCCAGACCGTGCTCATATTTTCAAAGCTTCCAGTAGTCGTTGTTGCAAATCAGTTTGATACACCATTTGAAATCAATTTAGAATCCTTCAAAGTGTCGTTGTTAAATCATAAACTATTCAAGCCATTCCTGCTCACCCTACTTGTCCTATCAATACCTGGACTCTTCCTCAACAAGAACTACTTCAAAAACTCTATCAATAAGCTGTTAGAAACCATGCACAACTTCATGAATGGCTCATCAGGCCGTCCACGAGGTCTGTATTCAAGAAGACAGTATAGGAACCTTGACCCTGAAGTTGGCGAAAAGCTCATTAAAAGAGGTGGTAACATTGGTGGGCTAGTCAATGACGGTAACACCTGCTTCATGAACTCTGTGTTACAATCGTTGGCCTCCTCCAACACCTTGGTGAGTTTCTTAGAAAATGAAGAAGTGATGAAAGAGATTGAGGAGAAATCACTAGTGTTTACCAAGTCTTTCAAGAACCTATTGACCAACAAATTGAATGGGAAACATTATACAAAGGGTCATGATTACAGAACCACTCCATTATTGAAGACCATGACCAAGCCTACAAACAAGAATTTCTTGATGGGGTATAATCAAGAGGATGCCCAAGAATTCTTCCAGTCCATCCTCGCTGAATTGGAATCAGATTTCAAAAAGATCTTGAAGGACAAGCAGGGTATCACCAAGGATCCTATCTGGATAAAAGATCTACCTGAAGATGCTATCATCGGCAACCAGAATCTAGGCCAAATTGGTCATGTTTACATCCCAGCCAACTTGGTTGATCCAAACTTGGAAGATGGTGAACAAAAAGTGTTCCAATACAACTTGTTGACTCCGGTAGATGGTATTTCTGCTGAAAGAATTGGCTGTTTGAAGTGTGGTGAAAATGGTGGGTTGAGAGTCAATGTCTTTGGTGGGTTAAGTTTAAATTTACCAACTGATAATTACCATGCATTAGATCTATCCGAGCTTTTGGATACTTGGACAGAACAAGAAATCATCGAAGAAGTTGATTGTAATAGATGTGCCTTGAAACACATTCTTGAATATCAAAAAAGTCAATTATCCAATTTAGAATCCAAACCTGAACCACCTCAAAAACTTTTGATTGCCCTAAGAGATAGAATCACGGAGATTGAAACTGCATTATCCAAACCTATCATTGACGACGAAGTTTACAAGAAACTGCATACAAAGAACAAGGTTCAAAAATCATCCAAATCCAAACAAATCCTAATAAGTCGTCCACCTCCATTATTATCCATTCATATCAACAGATCAGTCTTTGACCCACAGACTTACAGGGTGCGTAAGAATGGTGCTAAGGTGTTATTCCCACTAAAGTTTGACTTAGATCCTTATGTTGCTGGGATTGATGAGATCAATTTGGATGCAAGATACCCAATGAGCAAAAAGGGAAAACAAGCTCCAGTTCATACTTCCTCCGATGAAGATGAATCTGTCACTGATGATCTTGAAGATGACGTTGAGGATGAAGAGGTTGAATCTGAAGACGAACAAGATCAACTAGCTGAACCACAAGCTCAAGAGACTGTCAGAGTTGAAACCAGAGAAACCTCTTCTTTAGACAGCGACTCTGATGATGAACCAGATCAACCTGCTCGTGACCGCTCAACTACTGGAAATGTCTATAAAAATGATAATCTAACTGGGCCATTGGTTTATCAATTACGTTCTGTCATTGTTCATTATGGTACCCATAATTATGGTCATTACATTGCATACAGAAAATATAGAGGTGTCTGGTGGAGAACTAGTGATGAGGACATTGAAGTTGTCACAGAAGATGAAGTGTTATCAACCCCAGGTGTCTTTATGTTATTCTACGAATTGGATTCATTAACTGAAGAGTTGAAGAAGGATGAGACGGAAGAGGAAGACTTGGACACATTGAAGACTAAACCAGTCAGCATTTCGTATGGTAACGATGACAAGGGAGAAGAGAAGGAGGAAGATGAGTCCATGTTGTCTGTTAATGACCAAGCTCAACAATTGGCTAATCTGTGATGGGGGTTTGTTCCATTTCCAACGATCTCTATATCTCACATCCACAAAAACTTTAATAACTAATAGCCGAGAATTTGTATTGTAAGTGTAGTCCTTATAACAGACCGATTGACAATAGGATTCTTTGTGTTTGCAACTTTATGGAAGCAAGCAACACTACAACTTATTTCTTAGACTAAATGATTATTTTTATATGAAACACAAACTAAACCTTATAACTTCACATCATTTTCAAGAGATTTATAAAGCTTTCTTAGCAGCATCACCAGCGGAGACTCTGTTTGAGTTGTTGAATCTTTGTCTTGATGGAGGAGTTCTGATTCTTCTGTCAGTTCTGGATCTAACTCTAACAATTCTGGCGTGGATAGCACAAGAGACACAGTAGTGTAACTTGTTGTATAATTTTGGTAAAGCGTATTCAGAGTAGACGGAAGCTTCACTTAAATCTCTGACGGCAGCAGCTTCGACAATGTTTCTGACAGTGACTCTCTTGATGGCTTTATCCTTTGGAACACATTTAGCACAGTTGGCACATCTGACTGGTTTGACGTGACCTCTACCTTTTTTGTTTCTACCGTTGGAAGCTCTCTTTTTTGGCATCTGTAGTTGTTGTTAGTACTTAAGCACTTAGGGGGGGGGATGTTTGATATTATGGGGTCAAGGGATCTTGGGTGATTTGTGTATAGGAGAGTTTCTCTTTTTAAATGATGGAGATATTTTGGGTCTCGAATTGTTGTTCATCTGTGGATTGTTTACATCCACAAAGCCTTGGATTCTTTTGAGGATCATCTAAGGATCTATTCAGTGAGGTTTCTATAATGTAACACGGTCTTTCAAACCCTTTCTTTTTGACTAATTGGCCACTCATTGACTTTGGGAATAAAAATGTGGTCTATGTGGTTCCCACTGGTGACTTTTCTTCTCTCTGTCTGTTCGCACAAAGTAATCATGGTATCTCTCTTGACCCCTCATCGGTAGTACATACTTTGATTGTGATTCTTGAGTTGTCCTCTTGAAAAGTCTTTCTGATATGAAAAGTTGAAAAATTGTTTTCAATTGCTAGTAAGGAAGCCAAACACTCCATTGATTTTTCATCCGCGAAAATTTCCCTTTCTGCAGTTTGTATTGGGCAAAAAAGAGAGTTTCGCGAATTCTTGCAAGAGAGAAGGAGAGTTCTGGTACGGGCCAACACAAAAACGCGTTTTCTTTTCCTTGAAGAAAATTTCACAGTCACAAAATTTGTGCACATCCAAACACCAAAGAAAAGACAAAAAAAGCTTATACAAGTTGCCGCTGCTCGGAATCGAAGGGACGCGAAAATCCAGAGCCCGGAATCCTGGGCGTGCTCCATTTATCATTACCACATTAGGAAGTCTACTCCTCCACCAATAAAAACCCATGAAAACCTGAAATGGAAAAAAAAAATCATTCGAGTTATTAGAGAAAAACAAAAGATTACAACATTTATTTCACACTTTGAGTTTAACAGGCCCTTTAAACAACTCACAATGTTTGCTCTAAGATCTAGATTAGTCGCCCGTCAATCAATCCGTTCCTTCTCCTCTGCCAGAATTTTGGCCAATGCTTCCAAGCCTGTCAAGACCGCTAAGACTTTGGCTGAAGTTGATGGTCCTGAATCATTGATCTCCACTGGTGCTAAACCAGATACTTTCCCAACTGATATCGAACAAGCCACCGGTTTAGAAAGATTAGAATTGCTAGCCAAGTTGGAAGGTATCGAAATCTTTGACACCAAACCATTGGACGCTTCAAGAAAAGGTACTTTAGCTGACCCAATTATTGTTGAAAGTTATGATGATTACCGTTATGTCGGTTGTACCGGTTCTCCAGCTGATTCCCATCACATCCAATGGTTGAAACCAACCGTTGACCAAGTTGGTAGATGTTGGGAATGTGGTTCAGTTTACAAACTAAAACCAGTTGGTGTCCCACAAGATGAACATCATTAAAGAATGAATCTTGTGTTTTTACAGATTAGAAATCCATTGTTTGATAATGATTGAACGAATTTTAGCAATAGAGAGAGAATGATTAGGAGAGGAGACGATTAGGAGAGGAGAAGAATGTCTGCATGACGGTGTGGGTTATTTGTGGTTTTTTATAACATTTTATTATATTATTGAATTCATCATTCATAATGTCATCAAGATATAACAGAAAATTTTAAGAAAGAAAGAAGAAGGAGAGAAAGAAGAAAGAAATTTAAAAAGAAAGATAAGAGATTATACTGAGATGATATGAGGGATGTCTTTGAAAGAGAGTTATACTGATTTTGATCAACTATCAACTCTTTTTTTCAATATCTCTATCTTCACAAGGGGTTTTATTTTTATTGGTATTCATCAAAGTTGATCTTTTACACTTATATTCATCATGAAATATTTATAATTATTAGTACGTTTTAAAAGAAATTGATTTATGTATTTTAATTTGAGATGCTATCACATCACACATCCGCGACGTTTCGGTAAAATTAGAAGAAAATATTGGGAATCTAAGAAACCGACAAATTTCGAGACTAACAACCTAGGAAACAGAAGAAGACCCACTGCATTTATCACAATGAGCAAACCACAAGTTCTTTTCATCGCAGATTTGGACGAATCACTTCCAGAATTCCTTGAATTTCAATCAAAATTTGAAATCATTAGATATCATTTAACCAGTAAAGAGGAAATGATCTCCAAACTATCAACAGATTTCCGGAACATCAATGCCATTTACTCAGGTTGGTTAGGTTTCATGTCGATCGGCGGTCTTACCAGTGACATTGTGTCGCGATTGCCAGAGAGTGTGAAAGTTGTGACTACTTGTGCTGTTGGCTATGATCCATATGATGTTGAAAGTTTGAAGAGTAGAGGGATTCAATTCTACAATACACCATCTTTAGGTGCTGAGTCTGTTGCTGATACGATCTTATGGCATGTGTTGGAGGCCTTTAGACATTTTACCAGGTTTCAAAAGTATGCTCGAGAGTATGGCCATACGGTGAAGGCACGTGGTTTATTACATTCCAACACATGGGACAATACTACTGGCCAAGTTCAAGGTCAAGCATTGACCTATGGTGGTGAGTACCCATTCGGTGAGATCTCTGGTCGTGGGAAGTTTGTAGAGACACCAAGTGGTAGAAAAGCTGGTATTGTTGGGTTTGGGAAGATTGGGAAGGCCATTGGTAAGAGGCTAAGCGTATTGGGGATGGAGATCAAATATTATCAAAGACATGAGATTTTTAGAGAGGATGAATTGAAGCTCGGGTATGAAGTGGAGTACTATGAGGATTTGAAGAAGATGGTTAGTGAGGTTGATGTTGTGATCTTAAGTGTGCCAGGGAACCAGGAGACGAAAGGATTGATCGGTAAAGACGTGTTGGACAGTTTTAAGCACGGTGGGAAGTTGATCAATGTTGGTAGAGGGATGATCATCGATTCCGAGGACTACGTTGTGGATTTGTTGGAACAGGGAAAGTTGTCATTCTTTGGAGCAGATGTGTTTGATGGAGAGCCGGTGATTAATGAGAGATTATTGAAGAGACAAGATGTGAGTTTGAGCCCACACATCGGGAGCTCCACCAAGGAGAACTTTGACGCGACTGCGGTGTTTGCCCTGAAGAACATCACGAGTGTGCTAGAGGGTAGAACGGGGGAGTCGAGGGTGGTTTAGAATAGGATATGGCTGTAGATATATCACTTAAAGACCACACCAAGAACCTGTACATGTAGGATCCAGTAGATAATAGAAGCTTGGAGACAGAAAATAGAAGAACATTGGAGGAGGGAGAGGGGCACCCTAACACCGGTGCAGGTAGCGCAGGTAGTGCAGGTGGTGCAGGTGATCCCGGTGACTCTGTTGACTTGGTGTACATTCCATATATTCTAACAAGTCCCGGAAGCAGCCTTCCCTTGGCCCTTTCCAAGTTTGCCCGAGAACTGAGTCTTTACAGTTCCTCTACAGTTGTTTTTTTAAGTCTTTATGGACTTTGAGTCTTTGGGGACTTTCAGGCTTTTTTCCCCAGAAAAACTTGCGCCGAGTTGCATTGACACAACCTCCGGGCAGCCAATCAGATCTCCGCCCGGGGAGTTCAAAACAGAATCTTAAAAGGGCCCAAAGGCAAAATTGCCAAAGGACTCCCACAAAAAGGGCAGAAACCAGGAGAAAGTAGGAGAAATTATTTAACAAGCTTTCCAACAGTCTTAACAGGTATAAATAGACGGGACTTCCCACCCTGTCTGAGCGGCTGGTGCCTGGAACTTTCCCCTTTGCCTCTTTCTCTCTGTGAATCCAACACAGCTCACAAAGCATCACAAAACATCACAAATATCATCACAATGCCTGTTAACGTCGGTATCAATGGCTTTGGCCGTATTGGTCGTTTGGTGCTAAGAAACATCCTCACCAACCCAGACAATGCCCATATCAACATCGTCGCCGTCAACAACCCGTCCACGGATGCTGAGTATGCCGCTTACCTGTTCAAGTATGATTCTACCCACGGTAAATACAAGGGCTCTGTTGAGTTTGACGATGAGCACCTTATCGTGGAAGGCAAGGAGATCAAGTTGTTTAGAGAATCAGACCCGGTTAACATCCCATGGGACGAGTTGAAGGTGGACTACGTTATCGAATCCACTGGTGTCTTCAAGGAATTAGACTCTGCCAACAAGCATCTGATTGCTGGTGCTAAAAAGGTGCTAATCACCGCCCCATCTAAGACCGCTCCAATGTTTGTTGTCGGTGTCAACGAAAAGGACTACACCCCAGACCTAAACATTGTCTCCAACGCCTCATGTACCACCAACTGTTTGGCTCCATTGGTTAAAGTCATCCACGACAACTTTGAAATCCAAGACGCTCTAATGACCACTGTCCATTCTGCCACTGCTTCTCAAAAGATTGTTGATGGTACCTCCAGAAAGGACTGGAGAGGTGGCCGTTCTGCTCCAGGTAATATCATCCCATCCTCCACAGGTGCTGCTAAGGCCGTTGCTGCCGTGATACCTGAATTAAAAGGTAAGATTACTGGTCTGTCACTAAGAGTTCCAACCATCAACATTTCCATTGTGGACTTGACCGTGAGATTGGGTAAGGAAACATCCTACGACGAGATCAAACAAACCGTGTTGGATGCTTCCAATGGCCATCTGAAGGGCGTGTTGGGGTTCACTGATGACTTTGTTGTGTCTTCTGATTTTATCTCAGATTCCAGATCCTGTATATTCGATGCTAAGGCTGGGTTGGAACTGAACTCACAATTCTTCAAGTTGTTGTGTTGGTACGATAACGAATACGGTTACTCTGCCAGAGTTGTTGATCTATTGAAACATGTTGCCCATGTCAGTGGTGATGCTTGAAGTGTCATTACAGTTGTTTAACTTAATTTTTTGCATATCGATATTCATTAAATCAGATGTAGCTGATCACGTATAGGATATTTCTCACCAAAACTTTACTCAATTTCAAATAACCAAATGATCAAAGTTAAAAATATTGAGCTACAGCTAGACTTATATTGACGAGAACTGACAGCCCTACCAAATGTTGACAAATGTTGACTCGAGGCAAAGTCTAAAGTTGAACCTTCAACAATAAAAAAACCATGACTCAATCAAATTCACAACCAAATATACCAGAAACAATGAGAGAAGGAAGAAAAAAACAGTCAACAATTCAAAACAAAATATCCAAAAGGTTGATTTGTCCACACTTCAACTACTTCGATTTTTTTGGTAATACGTAAACAAGGGAAAAACACTTAGGGAGTAGGTAATCATAATGGGCTCTGTATTTATTTGAGCGCTGTAATGATTCCAAAAGGTATTAAAATGATGAAAACGAGTCCCCATCAAGTGAAAACAATATAAACAAAACAAACTATAAAACAAGAAGAAAAAACAGATAATAAAAAGAACCAAACACCAAAAACAGAGTAGATGAAATCTATTCGTCAGCAATAACACCCTTCTCAGAAACATAAATACCATCCAAGAATTTTCTGATATCTTTATTTCTAACTCTGCAAATCTGTTGAACATCAGCGGCGTTTTGAGAAACATCTTCAATGGAGTTACCAGTTAGAACCAATTCATCCTTTTGATTGGTTGAAAATGAAACTTCAACACCTTCTCTAACTTTAACCAATCTAACTTGCTTGTCACCCAAAAAGTTTCTAATTTCAATAAACTTGTCACCATCTTTTTCAACAGTGTTGACATTGATTGGAAAATGCGCATACACATATCTCAATTTATATTGGAAACCTTTAGTCACACCCAAGATTAAGTTGTGGATCAAGGACTTAACAGTTCTCAAAGCGGCAACGTGCTTTCTATCACCGTTGTGGACAGTGATGGTGATCAAGGCATTGGAAACCTTGGTGAAAGTAACATCAATGTGTTTCAAATCTTTGGTTAGAGTGCCTCTTGGACCAGTGACTTCAACGACACGGGATTTGATGGAGACCTGGACGCCGGATGGGATAGCTAATTGCTGTTCTGATTTGATGTATTTCATTGTGATGAGAGTATTGTTGTTTGTTGTTGTTGTTAGTTGTTAGTTGTTAGTTGAGTATAAGTTAAAAGTTGAACTGAAAAATTTTTCAACGAAAAAAAGGTTGAAGCTCCCGCGAAAACGTTTGATATGATTCCTCGAGAATTGGAAAAGTGCTGACATAAGCGACTCATCCTCTAAAAAAAACAATGACGTAACAGCGGAGAAGCAGAGCAACAGCTAAAAAAAAAGATCCTACGCAGCTAATTAACCACTTCAAGCAGGCGGAGTTTTTGGTAATTTTAGGTACAGTGCATCTGAGACGTGACCACAAGTTGCAAAATTGAACTTGAGCTGACTTTTAACAAAGTGGAAAAATTAACTTCGCCACAATGCCAACAGGATCTTGAAGCCGAGATCCCTCCCTCGACAGGCGATTTACGTAAGCGGGATTCCTAATGCGGGAGCTCTTTATAGTTAAGCTAGTTGCCCGGCCCTCTCTTAAAGTTGCTACACGCGAAAGTCACCCGGCCGACGGTGTTGTTTTGCGGGCAGTTAATTTCCCGAAATGGGCAGCTGCGTGTTGTCTTCTTTCCGGATTAGGCAATTTTCCCTCTTGTTTGGGATTAATTTTTTTTAGTTGTTAACCTCTCATATTCGAACTGACTTGGGCCCTCTGTCACTGAAATTCCTGTCCTTGTTATTTTATAAAAACTTCAATTGCCCAAAGTCCCTGTCTCCTTTTACACCCACAGTGCATCATCACGTCTTTGAAAAATCTCCCTCTTGTCTTCCGTTCTTTTTGATATTCCATCACTTACGCCAGGTCATTTGAAGCTCAGATCTCAATTCCTTGCATTCTTGGTCCCATCACTCTCAAGTTATTTAAAGAACACCGCACAACAGCTCTAACTGTGTCAATTTTAAAAGAAACAGTCCAAATCTCAGCTCTTGCTCCATCAATATGAAGATTAATCCTGTCGCTTGGTTCATCCAAACTATCTTATTAGCAGGTTTAACCCTGTTACTACTTTTCATCGTCCTTTCAGGAAGTGTTGACCATTTCCCATTCAATAGATTCTATTGGTTGGAAGCTGACACTTCTGCCATCTCTGGTGCTCCAAGCACTTCAAGATGGACCTTCTGGGGTCTAAGTGAGAATGACAATGGTAAAAACAAAAAAGTTGACTTTTCCCCAGCTTACCCATTATCCCCAGTTGACAACTTTGGTACTACTCAAAACGTTCCAAGTTCATTCGTTGACGACAGAGACACCTACTTCTACTTATCTAGATTCGCCTTTGTCTTCTTTTGGATTGCTTTGGCCTTAGCTGCCGTTTCATTAACCTTGTCCTTGTTTGAATTGTGTTCCTTCTCCTTAGTGAAATTGAACTCCTTCTTCCTAAGTGCTGTCTGTTTCTTCACTGCCGGGGCTGGTGCCTTCATCACTGCCACCATTGTTAAGGCTAAGAATGCTTTCCATTCTGACGACAAGTACGCCCATATTGGTGCTAAGAACATGGCTTTTACTTGGACCTCTGTCTTCATCTCCATTATTTTATTCTTCATTGCTTGGTCTAGTTACATCACTGCCTCTTACAAGAAGTATCGTGCCAGAACAGCTGGTCAAACAGGTCCAGAAGTCCAACCACAACAACCAACTTACCAAGACGAACAAACTGATCTAGACACTGCCGTCCAAGAAGACCCATACGCCCAACATCAACAGCAACCAGCTGAGAAAACTGGCAGTGGTATCAAATTCTTCAAGATCAGAAGATCCAAACAAAGTGATCAAGAATCAGTCTAAGCAAGAAACAGCTGTTGAACAAGCTCTTTTCGTTTTGACATTCTTTTACTACAAATTCCTTCCCATCTGAAAAATGACACTAATATTTTATACCATTCTATTCTCAGATATACACTCGCAGGAGTGCATGCGCTTTTTATACTAATTATCCTTTTTCTACCTAATGTTCTTCTGTGTATTAATCCATTCCCAATGTTGAATTGTAGTAGTTTCTACGTATATTTGAGATTACATCAGCATCTGACTACTTACCCGGACTTTGGGAAAGCTTTGATGAAAATTAATTCGACCTCCTTTTAAAGGAAAAAACAGCAAATTCCGACTTCAAAACAATAACAAAGTCAAGACCGTGCTTAGATCTCTCTGTCTTTACCTGTTTACACCGCATTGCCGTGCCCTGATTGCTGCTAAGGTACTCAATCGGAAAGATACGTGTCAGAGGAATACAGTGTCGGTTTTTCCCCTGTCCAATTCGCCACATAGCTGACAAACAGAGCCCAAAGACTCATCATTTTACACAATAGTACATACTGAATATGTCAAATCATCTAATAAATTTCGATGGAAGTCAACAAAACACTCAGATCCACAAGGCCATTGCTGAGGCACTCGACAACTTTGAACCGTCTTTGCAGACCCAATCCTCCAACAATACGAGTTCTCATAATACCAGAAACAACGCTCATGGCTCATATGACCAGGTGCCTATCGATCCATCCATTAGCGAGGCCCAGCATGATCAAGAGGAACAAGATGGTCAGAATCATAACCTAGATGAAAACGATGCTGTTAAGGCCACTGATGTTGCTACTCAGGAATTGGCACAGGCTGCAGTTCAACAATCTAAGGTCAAATTGGATCGATCCAGACAACCAACTACTGAACAAAAGAAAAAAATCACCAAACCAAGGGTGAATAAGCCGGGTCAAAGGTTCGGCGCTAAGAAGAAATCATGGGTCTGGCAATGGTTTACACAAGATCCACTGGATTGTAACGTTGCAACATGTGAAGTCTGTGGGAAGGTAATCAAAAGACTGAGTTCTGATAAAGGTTCTCCAAAGAAACTTGGTGAACATCTAAAGACACACAAGGTAGACAAGAACGCTGTGAATGACAAGCGTGACAACTTTCAGAACACTCTAGGACCAGACCCTACACCTGGTGGCTCTAACACTGGTAACAACGGGACCGATTCAACTCGTTATTTCAGTACCATCAACACTACGCAACAACAATTCAAAGAACATCAACTTGCACAAGAACAAGTTACCAATGTGGTTAACTCCGCAAATGAGAGTGGCGACTATAACGGAAACAGTAGTCAATTGGAAGAATCTACTTATTCTCAGACCAAGTTCCAAAAAGATTTGATGAAATTCCTAGTGGAGAACAAACTACCTTTATCCATCGTGAAATCTTCAAGCTTTAAACAAATCATTTATACGCTGAGACCAGAAGCTGTAAACGCCCTAAGTGAATTGAATCATTTGTACTCTTCCTTAGTTGACGTGTTGAGCGCCGGGAAGGACCATATTGAAGACGATGGGGAAGATGATCAGAATGTCGATGTGCAAGTTGAGAATGATGATGGGTTAGAGTCATCAACTTCTTGGGTTTAAGTTGCTAGAAGTCTTGGGCTCCCCTTGGTGTTAGTTTGTTATTGTTTCTTTCTTTTTTCTCGGATTTTGTTTTCTTGATTAGTTTGTTGAGTGTCCTTTGCTTGATTAATGACTGTACTATAATTTGTTTATCACTTTTGTTTTTGTCTTCTGTCTGTTTGACTGTTGACTCATTTTTGTACTTAATGTTGTATGTATTTTAGAGAAATAAACCCTTATAGTCTGACTCTTATTCTACTGCATGTTACCTTTGGGAGTTCGATCTAACTAGATATCTAGATTAGGGATGCGTATAAAAAGAGCTGGGTTTCATGAAGGTCTGATAAATAACTATGCAATTAAATGATGACACTAATGCTATGTTCTAATGTTTTATCCCGACAAAAGTTGCAAGCGTGTAAAATATGGAACAACACAACTCATAGCTTATGAGTGACAGAGTCAACCAATCGGGACTCGTGTGTGTTCTTCAAGGACCATAGATCCTGAGCCTTCTTGGTAACATCGATTGGTGGAGTATTGGTTTGAAGCATATAGATGCATTTAACGATGATGTTGATTGGAATAGCCAACGTAAAGTTTGTAAGAATTTCGCCTGATGACAGCTTACCATTAGATGTCATGATACCAACTAGTTCATTATCCAAGTTAAACAGACCACCACCAGATGAACCGTTCCAGCAGCTAGCAGAGACTAGCAGTAGCGATTTCTCTTGGCTTCCAACATTATCCAGCTCCAAGTCAACAATGGAGTTGATGAATCCTTCTGAGTGAAATGGTTTGAGTTCATGATCACCTCTAAAGAAAAATAACCCATAACCAATTGAATTGACAGGTTGGCCAACCTTCAGGGATTTAAACTCTGATGTATAAGTGTCTGCAAGTTTAACTGGAACTAAGCCATCTATTGGAGTATGAAGTTTCATGAAGCACAAGTCAAATCCAGCTAGCGGTGATGGCTCAATAACGAAGTCTCTTTTGGTAAGTTTGATCTCTTGGTTGTTAACAGTAGCTATCGATATGTACTCCAAGTTGTCCAACTTTACGACGTGTTTGTTTGTGATGATATACTCCTTAGATAAAACAACGCCACTACCCCAATATTGACCAGTTGATGTGGTGACTGCAACCCTAACGATAGATTCGATAGGATCATGCTCAAAATTGGAGATCTTGAGATTTTGCAAAGCAAAGCAAGAATCAATATCTTTAGGAATGGGCTCAGGAGTTGCAAATGTTCTTGTGAGTTGAAGATCCGGTAACTGGAGAGTCAAAATGATCTTATTCCAAGAGATGAGAGCCAGAAACTCACCATCACCATTACTCTTAACAAGAGTACCACATACCAAGCCAACAGACCTTCTTAGACCAAGGTCTTCATCTGAATGGTGACCCAAGGTGACAACACCGCCAATAATGTCATCCATGTACCTGGTGTCACTCAAAAATCCTGAATCCCTGATGCCATAGTTGATTGAACCAAATATCTTATAACTGGAGAAGATTGCAGCATTTGTTAGACTGAATGGACAGCATTGTATGGTAACTTTAGAAGGAACTTTCACTGTGGTGGCTTCTTGAAATACCAATGGTAACATCTTTGCGGGATCAATAATTGGTTTCAGATTGAGATCAATGTTCATTGCAATCTTGAACGACATGAGGGATAAGTAGTTGGAGTGATGAGGTTTGAATCTAAATTGATCATTTGACATTAACCCATTCAGAAACCCCATGAAATCCGTTGGTCGGACAGTTCTATCATTCATATATCTGACATCACAAAGGTATATAGGAAACCAATTGACATGGGTATTGGTCATCAAATTTGTAGTGGTGAACTTGAATGAATACTTGTCGATATCCGGGAGATCATTGACAGCTAAAATGTAGTAGTTCTTCGTGTAAGCGTTAAATAGGTAAACCCCGCTAACAGCAACAAGGCGAGTATTGGCATCATCTCCGGTAGCTTGAGACTTCTCCAGATGAATAGTGATAGGAAGGTAGGACCAATCGGTAGTCATATGACAAAGTGGGCCTCCTCTTGAGGCTTCAGGGTGGCTTTGTTTTGATGTCTTTTGTGAGTTTCGGGAGCAGGGGATAGCTGTATATGGAACGCGTCCGTGTATAGCCCCAGCAAAAGCCGAGTGTGGTAGCAAAGAGAGTGCAGTGGTGTGATTTGACCGGTATCAGGTGGTGAAGTCTGTGACTTTTTATGTGTTTTTATGGTCTCCACAAAAAGCTTCGATAAGAAAAACCTGAATGGGGGAAATTGCCTGATAAGGAAGCTCAATGCGCTTGCTATGAAATTTTCGCGGTAGCATAATATTTTCAGAATATGAAGCAGTTTGCATAGCCTTAAAACCCACAAAACCCGATAACAACGAGCGCTAAATTCCTCAGATTTACACGATGTCCAACAGACCAGACCCTCTATTGGAGGCTCCTGTTTATGTTTCCAATGAAACCACCTGGAGAGACCACATTGTCGACGCTAAGGACTCGCTTACAGAAATCGGGTTTTCTACACTAGAGTCATACAAGAAACAGCCAGTATGGAGAAAGGCTCTTATATTGCTCCTCGGTGCTATTGTTGCTATTATTGGTGTTCTGCTAGTGGTGTATCATGAATCCTTGCTGGAAGTAATTGTTGAATATTCAGATAAATGGTCTCAAAGTGTGTGGAGTCCAGTGATTTTGGTGTCACTATTATTCATCATCTCATTCCCTCCTTTGGTAGGTTTCAGTTTCACCAGTACCGTTGTCGGGTGTCTGTTTGGTATTTCATTCAAAGGTTGGTTCGTTATCGCCTTTGGCTCCTTTACTGGTTCTCTTGCTACCTTTATGCTTTTCAGATATGTCTTAAAGAGCAAAGCTCAGGCTTTGATCCATGCTAATGAAAAACTTTACGCATTTTCAAGCATTCTAGAGGACAATAACAGTTACTGGTTACTTGTGCTCATCCGCTTGTGCCCCTTTCCATATTCATTGACGAATGGTGCTTTGGCTGCTATCCCAGGTGTCACGGTTTCAAACTTTGCTCTAGGTAGTCTGATCAGTTCACCAAAACTGGTGCTTTATTTGTTCATTGGCACCAAACTGAAAGATATTGGTAACACCAAGGATCCAGCTACAAGAATGTTTGATATTCTATCTATCTTTATGACTTTGATCTTCTTGTTCTTGACCGGTTGGATCTTATACACAAGGACCAATGAAAGATTGAAACAATTGCAAGCTGAAAGAACCATTTCCCATTCCAATAACGACACCAATGCTTCCCATTATGAGGACAACTTTGATATTGAAGAAGAAACGGTTTAGCACTAGATATATATATGGGTTACAGCTACATATTGATTTTACGTTAACGAATGCATCATAAGGATTATGAAACACTCTACGTAGCATAAAGTTCATATAAATATTAATAAATAGGAATCGACACCTCCAATTATACCTTGAATTTGTCGCTGACCTCTGGACTGGTCCTATCACCTGCATCAACTTTCACAGGATCAATATCATCATCATTATCATCTTCAGGCGATTTAGCGAAAAGACCATCTAATAAATCAACGTTCACGTACAGTGGAGTACCTTGGACTTTGTTCAACCTGGATATCATACTCTCAGTACTCTGTGAATTTGTATTTGGTTTCTTTAGCACCGATTTACCTGGTGAGCCGGACAAATTTGTCTGTGAATTTCTTTTGGATCTAAAATAACTATCACCACCTTGAACGTGTAACCCCAATGGAGAAGAAGCTTCACTAACAGGCAGGGAGAAATTCACTGGTGAATAAAAGCTGGAAGCTTCATTAGAAGCTGAGTATGATCTGTGATACCTCTTGTAACTATGAGTCTTCGGCACTGTTTGTTCGCCAAAACCAACGTTTACTGTAGATTTGGTGGCTCTTAAAGCCTTCATACCAGATACACTTAGTGTTTCAGACCTGTGACGGCCATGATGATCACTAGTTGCTTGATTGAATCTTTGTTTTCCTTCAGATTTTGGTGTATGATAACTTAGCTTGTGGTAAAAGTTTTCCAATGAGATTCTCTGTGGTTCTGAAGTTTCATTATTGGAACCAAAGAAGTTTGGTGAGTTGATCAGAGCTAGATTTGAGTTCAAGTTCTTGAAATTACGGCCTCTGAGTTGCTTGATAGCGTTATCCAATGCAAACTCCAGTCCACAGTGGTTTTTGATGATTGAGATCTTGGGCCAAGTGGCACTGGCACCTTTCATAGTACAATGTAACAAGTACTGAGGAGTTGGGTTTGCCAACAATTTGTTCAATCTGGCAACTTCTTTCAAATCAGGCAGAATTGTAATATCACCAGAATATTGTTGTGAAAGAACAGATCTCAACTTTGTGCAAATGTTCCTAGCAATACCTAATTCAGCAGACATCTGTAGATAGTGTGAAACTTCAGATGACCAAATATCATAGAACTGACCCAATTTTGTCTTCAGCTTTGCACTGTATTCTGTCTCGATTTCACCACCGACGCAAGTCACAGATAGTTTCAGGAATGGAACAACGTGTGGGTTCACTTGACAAGCAATGATATGATCAACATTAAACATTTCTGATAATCTTGTGATTGGTAAATCGTTATCCACAGACCCATCAACAAATTTCACAGATGTATGTTGCCATTCTTGGGTTGCACCTGTCTTCATGTTCTTTTCATAGATTGTTGAAGATTCAAAGATGCCAGGTAAAGAGCAAGAGGCACAAACAGCAGACCAAATCAATACAGATGGTGCTGTCAAATAATTCAACAATCTTGGATGTTCATGTACACTTGCAGGAGACACGGTGATGTTCAAGATTCTACCTGTTCTGTTGTATGCTTCTCGAAAGGTCAAGTCACCAAGAAACTCGATCATTGTGTTTTGCAAATTTGAATTGTCATACCAAGTTCCATATTTGAGGAATCTCGACAAGCAAAGTAATAAACCTTCCTTTTTAGTTGAGCTGTCAAAGATATCAAACTTTCTATCCACAATGGTCCCAATTAAATCACTTATCTCATCGTTTGTATGCACACATAGAATACTGGCAACAATGGCACCTGCTGAACTCCCTGAAATGATGCGAGGTAGTACATCTTCTTCCAATAGAGCGGCCAAGACACCAATATGAAACAATCCAAAGCACCCACCACCAGAAAGCATCAAAGCAGTTCTACCAATGTTCTTTCTTGTTTGAACCAGCATACTAAGAATGTAACGATCGTCGATGCCATGGTTGTTATTAGCTTTAGTGACTTCCTCCAATGCAAGGAAACATTCCTGCTGATAATCTTCTATCAGCTTCTTCGTACCAGTATGCGAGTGTCTGTAAAGATTCACGTTACCAATGTTACCGATGTTTCTAGTCCATGTGGTTCTTATGAGGTATAGCATCTTCCGTATGTCACCGTTTAATCTAGCGGCCTTCAACTCCTCAAGGCTTCTTTCAATTAGCTTATAGTCATACAACTTGGACTCTTTCAGTTCTTTCCACTCATTGAACTTCTGTAGCTCGTCCAACTTGCCGCAGATCCTAATCCAGCTTTGGTACGACGTTGCGATCTTCTTCTGGAGCAGCAGACTCTCGATGTTTTCCCTTTCAATGAAGTCATCAGGTTCAGCGGCACCATAAATCCCATGTACAAATTGCGAGAACTTGTAGCGGACGTAGGACTTTGTGAGCTGCCAAAGGCCCCCATTGGTGTCACCCTCCAGCTTTAGGGCCTCTGATGGACTGCCCCCTGCCTGCGTATGTGACTGTGCCTCAGTGGCGTTGTATGTTTTGGTCTTGATGGCGTCCTCGCCCGCTCGTCGTCTGTCATACCCGTCCACGATTCTGTCCGTGCTGCGGCGGTAGTGCTCCACGAGCGTCTCAGTGATGGAGCGCTTCATGCTCAGAGCGTCCAGGCCGTAGTAGTCGGTCATTTCCTGTTTCCTTCTTTGCCAACTGTTTTGTCTACTGTTTGCCACTGTCTGTTGGTGTTTTCTACTATTTGTGTCAATTTTAGCTCCTCATCTCCACTGGTCGCGGGTCCTGCCCGAACCAGAATCTGAATTATGTAATTACTTAAAAAGACGCGTACTTAGATTTAATTTTCTCGAAAAGAAAAAAAAACATAAACAGAGCACCTTCTCAACATTTTGACGCATCGCTAACCTGTCAAACACTCACTTCCCGCTTCTCCCCACTGTCCGGTGTGTCCTCACTGTCCTCAGCTGCCCTCCAATTGTTCCTACGTGTGCCTACTGAAGAAAGATTACTTGCTTCCAAATCCACTAATATCTTGTACCCATACGCGATGAACCACTCTTCTCAGGCTCACAGCAAGAAGCCGTCCTACTTCAGGACGCTCCCTGAGACGATTGCTAGCTCTCCCACCGGTATTCCAAGAATCTCCAATAGTGCCTTTCCTGCTTTGAACCTCAACACTCAGTACAAGTCCGTCTATGAGAGAGCAGGTTTCGATGTCAACAAGGGCACTCGCAGCCCAAGAAGCATTAAGTCCCCAACTGGCGCCCAATTTGGCTTCAGATCTCAATCCACAAGCCAGCTTCATCAGGATTCAAAAGTAATAGATCAGAAAAGAAACGCAAGTGAACACTTCACCAGACATCACGCTCACACGACTTTTACCCCAGCTTCCAAAGCTAAAAAACTCCCTTCTTTCAACAAGTCTGGCTTAACGATAGATTCCAACTTGGCGAACCAAGCAAACAGAGCTGCTGCCAATGTTCCGATTACTGTTACCTCTGGGTCCGAATCGGGCTCAGACGCATCTTCGCTACCTACAAAGGTTGGCTTGGAAGCCGTGCCACAGAGTGCCTCTTCACACAGATTCAACACGCAACCTCAGAGTGCGGTATCTGCCAACTTCTCATCCCAAAACACGAATGACGCCGCCAGTTATGATAGAATTTCTACTCCTCAACATTCAGTCTTTGATATCCCATCAGAAAGCACAACTTCTAGCTATTTTGCTGATAATGTTGTGAATTTAGACAACCAAGACAATCGTTTCAGTCGACAAAGTCTCCAAAGTGAAACCAGCAATCGAAACAGCTCAGACGGTGGTCAACAAGATAGCGTTTACGCCAGTGCTCAGTCACTGCCACATACTTTGAACAGTTATCATTCGTTACCGAGTCAGAAATCCGGTGGTGGTAACACTCAACCTTCATCTGCCACATCTACTAGCTTCCAAATCCCACCAGTCATGCAACAGAAATCTGAACCATCAGTGAACTCACCATTAGCTAATGCTACTGGAGCGGTACTTGATAACAGCTACAATATGACTCCACGTATTATTCAGGAAAGTGAGGCCTCAACTCCGATGGCCTTTGTTGTCCCTTCAAAGAACAATCATGAGCCAGTTGAATTTGATCCAGAAACTTCTATGCATTCTACCGGGTCCGTGAAATTTACACCTGATCATCCAATTTATAATGAAGAAACTACACTAAGTGCTTCCCAATCCCCAAACCCAAATAACTTGAATATTGCTGAGAATGATACCCAATCCATAGTTTCAGATACTGAATCATTGAGAAGTAGAGTGCTTTCATTATCACCAAAGAACCAACATTTCAACTTTGAATCCTCATCTACTCAAACACCGCCATCAGCTCCACACCATGACCAGGAGTTTATATTAATGAGAAAGAACCAACAAATCCCAACTTTCACTGTGAGTGATGCTGATCAATCGGCTCAATACGATTTAGAATCACCAGAAAAGCCTCAGCAACACATTGATAGGAATAGTGCAGTTTCAGTAGCTGCGAGTTCCATGTATGAAGCCAGTGAATTTTCACCAAGACAAGTGTCTACTCCATATAGTGATGACTTCACTGATTTCAACTATCAATCCAAGAGAGCCAACTTCAGCCCGGATATCCCACAACAAGAGGAGCCCCCTGAACAACATACTTCATCCCCAGTTTACCATGAGATTGAAAGTCAATTGGAGAACCTAAGCATGAACGCAAGCCATCGTCATTATGGACCATTGCAAATTGAAATGCATTCTGTCAAGGAGGCTAATACTGATCGAGCCTCTATGCATACTGATAAAGCTCCATTGAAACCAGAGACCGAAACCACCCCTCACAGTCGTAATGTCGTTGCCCCCGCTGAAAGGTCACCATTGGGGTTAGGGCTAGGTATCGGTGTTGATGTTGGTGTTGGCATTGGCGTTGGTGTTAATGGTGCCACCGCTAATACTGCCAAAACCATCGAGACAGAAGGCTTGAAGTATGCATCGGGTGAAGGCCCATGTCGTAAATGTGGGTTGGAAATTGATTCCAAGCCAATCTATTCCAGATCCGGTGAACTATCAGGACAATGGCATAGACAGTGCTTTACGTGCACAACTTGTGACTTGAAATTCAGTAAGAAGATCAACTGTTTTGTGCTTGATGACTTGCCATACTGTGAATATCATTATCACTTGAAGAACAACTCTCTATGTAAGATCTGTGGGAGTGGTATCATTGGGAAGTGTCTAGAGGATGAGAAGGACAGATACCATGTTGACTGTTTGAAGTGTACCAAATGCTTCAGTGCCATTTATAGTGATTATCTATCTGTCAATGGTAAGGTCTTCTGTGAGAGTTGCGCCTTGGCTTTTACAAGCCTGAACGTTGAGACTACAAGAGTGGAGAAGAGGAGAACAAAGCTGAGTAGTATATAGACTATAATCCTTCATAGAAAGTTGCATTTATTCAATAGATTATTTTATTGGAGTTCATTGTAGTTTGTCTAGGTTTACCTCGTGTTTTAAGTATGACCAGGAACCGAATAATAAGGAATCATCGTGAATACAAACCCAATCAAATTAAACAAACGCAAATTATATATTAGCTGTACATTAGAAGTTGGATAAGGTCAAATATTATAAAAGTACAACAATTTATTAATAGTGAGCCACGTTTGGCTATAAATCAAACAACGTAAGAGTAAGAGCAGGAAACAAATGAAACTAAACCAATTCTTAATCGTTATCCATTAAACATATACGGCCGCAAAAGCTTCTCTTCTTTTCAATTAACGCCTTTGAAGAATGGATGTTCTAAGGCTTGCCTAGCAGTCAATCTCTCTTTGTGGTCATATCTTAACAGGTTGTCAACTAAATCAACGACTTCATCATCGATCAAGAATCTGTTCTTATCATTGATGAATGAAGACCATGGTTTTCTCGGAGTTGGAGGTAGGACGTCGTCGTATTCTTTTTGTAATTTTAAACCATACTTCTTCAAGTAGGCGTTTAATTCATCGGTACCCAAAACTTTAGTGATCTTGATCAATTGGTCAAAGTTAGAGTCACCTCTGAAGAATGGTTCCTTTCTAAAGATAATAGCAGCAATCATGGCACCGACTGGCCACAAATCTAGGGCATAATCATATTGGTTACAGTTAACCAATAGCTCTGGACCCTTGTGATATCTTGAAGCAACTCTCACGTTATAATCAACACCTGGATGATAAAAATCTGCAAGGCCCCAATCGATCAATCTCAGCTTCTTTTGGAATGGGTCAATCATCACATTCTGTGGTTTGACATCTCTATGAATGATACCCATTGAATGACAGTAATCTAATGCAATCAATAATTGTTTGAAATAGTATTGAATATCACTTCTCTTGAATTTCAAGTATAAGGTTCTGAAATCAACATTCTTCACTTCTTCAAAGATCAAAGCAGGTATCTTGGAGCTTGAATCTCTAACCATGTCTAGTAACCCAATGATATTTGGACCCCCTGTTAGGTTTTGTAAAATCTTCACTTCTCGGTAAATCTTTTTGATCTTGACTGGTTTCAACACTTTGATGACACAAGGTTGATTATTCACAATGTTTAGGCCTTGGAAAACTTCGGAATATTTACCACGACCGATCTTGGAGACGATTTCATAGTTGCTTATTTGACCCCATTGGATTTCAAAGTTTTCATAATCCCAATAACTTCTTGGTCTTTCATTGTTTGCGTCGGCATAGACATCTGAAATGGAGTAGACTCTCTCAGACTTCTGGTATGTAGACATCGCTAGATGTATCTATTAATGTATTTGTAGTTGTTTGTTTTGATGAGGTGAAGAGGATGTGGTGTTAGCACTTGTACTGAGAACCTGTGTATAAACTTTTCCAAGCAGCCGTGCAATTGATATCTTTGGAGTCGTTTGAAATCAGCAGCACAAGAAAAAGAACGGCAGTTAATGCAGAGCAGTGGCAAAAGTATGCGATAAGCGAGCAGACCGGGCACAGTAAAGATGCTGTTCCTTGTTAGATCTCTTGTGACGATAACCACCAAGATATCCTTGTAGGAGCTAAGATAAATTTTTCTTTACAGCTCAAAAGACCACTAAAAAAGTTCGAGCGGATTCTGTGACGAAGTTTCGACTCTGTGTGGTGGTAAAATGTTTGGCGATTTTTTTGAGAGATCTCAGGCAAATCCCATAATGAGTTTTTGCGTTTATGAGTGTTGATAATGGAAGATTTGTCGTGTTTCTGGTGTTCGTCGACGTTATTCAGCGCTGTTTTGATTGGGTTACAATGAGCCAGAGACTACTGAAGACGGTTAGACTCCGTTCAATGGGGGAAAACGATCTTTTAAAGGCACACCAGGAAATTAAAGGTATGTGTGTCATGGTTCTGGAGACTTGATACAATCACTGACCCGAAATGGCAGATATAGAGATCTGGTCCAGTAGAAGTAAAGTTGTGAACGAGAACATGAAGAAAATGGGAGATGAATTGAGCTTTGTGAATATTGTGAACCCTGCATTCCTGCCCATTTGGTCTATCATCGATAAACCATACAATGTGTAAGTTTTGATTATCAAGGTTGACGAATGTTTACTGACATGGTGATAGCCATACATCCAATCTAGAGACTTTAGAATTATTTCAAAAGCTGGCGAACCATTCGGATATACAGGGAAATACGATCACTAATGCAATCTTATCCAAGATCTCATCACTAGTACATCTATTGTTCTACATTGAGAAAAAGGACGACACATTTGCAGTTAAATGCCTTCTCCTCGACTTGGACTTTGAAAAATTACGACAAGTACTGAAAGATGGTGAATCCTTGGACAATAATTACTTCATTGACGAACAAGTGAATGAGAAAGAAGACCTAATAGACACATTGTTGAAACAAAGAAGTGCTAATTTCGCCAGGCTTAATAATAAGGCTCAAGCAACCCTGAACATTAAGGAGCAACAACTGAAGAGATCAGCAATGAGACAGAACTTCAAAAAGATGATAACCAGTGAAGTTAAAAATAGGATGGGTGATAAACCAAGGCCATTGCAGACAGAAGTCGCAGATATATGTTTCAAGTCAGCCACCTTCAAATTTAGAGAACTGTTGGAAATGGATGAGAAAATTAGGGAGGATATTTTGAAATGGTTGAATGTCTTGATGAGCACTCTTGGTGTCTAATTAGTGGTAATACTCATTCAATGTCATGTTATTTGTCTGTAGACTTTTTGAGTAACAGCCAGTGAAAGGCTTGACCAAAATAACGAAAAGTGAAAAACTACATGAAACGCGTCAAATCACAATACTATAAACCTCCATCAAAGACACAAAAAATGACAAATCCTGACCCTTATGCTATAATCACTGCACAAATGCACAGCCTCACTGAACCACTAAAGGAGCTCATTGACAATTACTCAACTCTGACAGAAACTGCAAATAGTGCGAGGTTGAAGAAAATAGATAAGGAACTTGAGATTGTTAACAATACTATCGCAAACGCATCTTCAGACCAAGAGACATTTAGAAGCTAAAATAGCTTACGATCGATATTTGGTATACCCCTCAAGTTCGATTGGAGGCTTTCGGTTGAGTCTTCCCCAGGAAAAGTTTGGAAAGATGCTGTTGTCATGTTTTTTAAGCATCCCATTTCGCCCAAATTGAAATTAGACTGACAAAACTGGGAAATGCTGAGCACGATGAGGCACCTCTGCGGCTGTTTCCCACTGATATCTGCAGTCGTTGAAAAAAAAAAAGAGAAGAACCCTCTGTGAGGCTAAAATAGGAGAGTGTTGCTTGTATACAAGTTTACGATATATCTCAGTACAAGCACAACCCAAAGAACCTATCGAGCTGTGTGTAGGAACGTTCTCGCTGGTAGCTCTTCCACCCAGAATGAACAGCGAGTCTGTAACCTGGCCAATCAGCTCGTTGTTCTTGCATGCATTCCCGCTTTATAGTAATTAATTAACCCAATGCAATTAACTTGCCCGAAAAAAGAAAAAGATTCTCTGCCTAGAAAATATTCCAACGGCCGCGAGGCTAGCGACAGGGGAAGTCTTGGGAGAAGGCTAGGCAAAGATCTGAGGACAATGGCAGCCTCAGATTCAGGCTACCATAAAAATCCCAAAATCCTCCTCTGTCTCCTCTCTCTCCTCCAATCTGGCCCGTCCTCATCTGTCTGCTGCCCGAGTCGACTTTTCTGTCGAGCTTGTGCGGAAACGCTCCAACTGCAGACTTCTGCAGGTGAACCATCTCTTATCTCGAGCTCGAGCCGTTGGGAACAAAATTCGATTCCGTCTCGACTATAAAAGATTGTCCATCCCCTTTCCCAATAGCTCCAATCCCGAGTCTCGAGTCCCCAGTCCCATTGCTTCCTCATCGATACAATGAACTTCGCCGCTCTTTTCTCATTGGCCACTGTGCTGGTTGGTTCCGTTAATGCTAAGAAAATCTTCATGGATAATGACGGTTTAGCTCCCTTGCATTTATTATTCCCAATTGCTGCTGGTGACGAAGTCGTTGGTCTATCTGGTTCCTTCGGCTCTGCCTCCTTAGTTGACTCTGTTGGTCAAGGCTGGAGTATCATTGAAACTTACAACTTGTCATCATGTGTCCCACATTACGCTGGTGCCGCTCAACCTTTGTTGAGAACCAATGAAACCTTCCAAGCTTGGGAAAACCTATTCGGTCACTTGCAATGGGAAGGTGCTTGGTCTCCTTTCTACGAAGACACCTATACCTGGAGTAATTTCACCTACGACGATACTCCAGGTGCCATTGCTCTAATTAACGCTGTTAAGAAATACAAGGACACCGAACCAGTCACCATTTACTCTGCTGGTACTATGACGACTGTTGCCCAAGCTCTATCCATCTATCCAGACCTAGCCAAGGAGGCTGCCGGTCTATACATCATGGGCGGCTATTTCGACACTCAATACGCCCAAGCTACTGGTGATAGTTCCCAAATTGACATCAACACCGACATCAACCTCATCCAAGATCCAGAAGCTGCTCAAATCGTTTTCACTGCCGGCTGGAACGAATTCTACATTGGTGGTAATGTCACCAACTTCCTTGTTCCATCTCAAGAGCTATTTGACAGGGTCATCGACAGAGCTGGTGGTCTAGACGTCATTAGAGACAATACTTATTTTTCCCAGGTTTCTGCATGGTTAGGTACCGCTAACTACACTGAAAACACCTTTGAACAAAACTTACCATTCTGGGATGATGTTGTCTCTGCCTTCATGTCCTTCCCAGAATTAATTACAGAAACCATTGATGTTCAAGTCAGCGTTGACACTTCATACTACTCTCCATTTTACGGTTCTTTAAGAATTTACAACCCAGAATACGCTCCAAAAGGTGGTTACAAATTAGGTAACGCCACCATTGTCACTGCTATTGACGATGAAAAATTCTATGACATGGTTGTTAACTTGTTCGTCTCCAACTGGACCCAGTTCTGTGACGTTGGTACCGCTGTACCATTAACCATTTGATTTTACTCTCCACTATATGGTTGGTTTTGATTTCTCCACATGTTCTATATAGAAATGGTGACCATGGATACTTCTCATGGACCTCTCGTTGATTTTAATATATAAATACCTGCTGTACCTGTCATGAGTAGGCTGATGGTCATCTATCGGTTCTTCTGCCTGGATCAAGCCTCCACCGTTAAACCCATTCATTTGAAACAAGTGCGGATCATACGTCTCTCAATTGGAATATCTGTAAGTTTACATGAGCTTTAGTGGTCACTCATGCCCCGGGATGCGTTTTGACTGTCTAATTGGGCAAAATAATGACAAATATCTTTCATATATCCACATTTACATTACGTAATTAAAAGTTCTGTCTGGCAAACACCAATTTTTTAGAAAACAGAACTCGTCCTTGTTAGCTCAGTTGGTAGAGCGTTCGGCTTTTACAGTCAAACTAAGGGAAAAGTCATTTCTTAGCGGAAGTTAACCGAAATGTCGGGGGTTCGAGCCCCCCATGAGGAGTTCTATTCTTTTTTTTCTATTAACTTTTTTTTAATGGTGAGGTTGAAGATTATCGGGTATTTGACAACATAGTTGATGTTTTTGAGGAGCAGTCTCGTTTTGCTGTTGTCCTCTCTTCTTCAAGCTCCAATTCTGGATTTATGACAGTTCGTATGATCACAGGCTTCGCACTTAAAGTTTTTACTAAAGTGAAAATTTCCCAGTTTTTCTAGTATAACACAACCTCCACAATATCACAATAACTCCACTCTCTGCTTATCACATAATGAGCGAAGAAGAACCACTTACATCAACTGTCAGACCAATCTCCCAAGCCGTCATCACCATTAGAATCATCAAATCCTTCCCATACAGAAATGTGAAAAATGTCATCTTGAAAGACTACGATCTGGCACAGAAGAAGCCAATCGATCTATTCAACGATATCAAGGCCAAGATCAACACTGAAGGTGGTTTGAGACCCTTCAGAAACGTTGAATACGACACCTTGAAGGTCTACACCCATGCACATGGTTCCAAGACTTTGAACCTGGTGATAAATTTTGATCATGATGAATGGGTCCTTGATTTAACTTCAGAAAAATCACTACATGACCACGGCATCGGTGAGTAATGGCTTAGAGCTGAATTTAATATTGGGTTTGATTACTAACTTCAAACAGACAACGAGACTGAAATTTCTATCTTTAACCAAAAGGCTTATGAAGAGTATAAGGCCAACCCTGAAGAAAAATGGTGATATGATCTCACCAAGAGAAGAATTGTTACGAGTTTATGAAGGCGTATTCCGTTGAGAATAATAGTCATTATAAATATTGGGCACATGATACAGGTCAGTTCCTGGTATAGTGAATCCTGGTTTAGTGGGTCCGTTTTTAGTGACATGTAGAGATCATCCTTGTTTGTTTTTCAACTTACAACCTGAAGAAAAAAAAGTGTAGACAAACTCCGTGTTAACACGAAACAAGGTGCAATACCCACGCGAGAATGGCGATGAAAGCATCCACAGAGGTGCCAACGTTTAGACAGAGGCAAAACTTCATTTCTACTGTCATGAATACTACAGATCCTGAAGAAATAGAGAAGTTCAACCCTTTTATCGAGCTGGTTAGGCTACAAGAACAGGATCTGGCCAATGCCTTTCCTCGAGCTAGGGTACAACTGAAAAACCTGAATACCAATGCGGTCGCAAATGTCAACCTGAGATTGGACTCACGTCTGATTGAAGTGAAGAATGAGCTTGGTCTTTCTGCAGCGGACAAACTATTTATCGAGAATTATGGTACAACATTAACAGAGAAGGATAATGAGAGACCTATATTCCAGTTTGGAATATATAACAACATCTGCATTGCTTATGGCGGTGGTGATACAGATAAAGATAAAGATGATGCTATGGATGTTGAAAAAACTGCAGTGATAGAAGAGGATGAAGAGAATGCCAATGACCAGTTCAGATTTCTGTCTAGGGAAGAAGCTGATGCTCAAGTTTTATCATTGGAGCAAGATTCGGCTGATTCAAACGATGAAGGTGATGAACAGCGTCATCCGGAGGACGATGATCAAGTGCTACCTGAAGAAGATGTTGATATGTCTGGCCTTGATATTCAACACGCCATTCCTGTTGATTTTGATGATGAAGAACCTCCAAGTGGGCCATCAAATGCTGATCCTGTCCCTCAATCAACACAAGAGCAAGCAGAAACTCTACATCACAATCATCGACCAATCGTTGAACCAGAATCTCAAAGGTCATCATCTCATGCTCAGTCATTAGAAATAACTTTACCGCCGTCTGATGAGGAACTTGAAAAAAAAGAGGAAGATCTATTCATAATTACCATTGAACGAACAGATCGCAGGTATGAACTACGAAAAGATGACAAGTTCCAAGGTATCTTTGAAGACTTCAAGAAAAAAAAAGGTAAGCCTGTGCTTTTCAAGTTGGGAGAGAATCTCATAAAGCCATTTGATTCACCAGGTTCCATTGAAGCCAAACCCAACGAAGAAACAGTTTTCAAAATTCTTCCTCCAGAAAAAACACCAAAGATTTCCTTCCGCTTGCAGATAGGTAACAAAGAGCTGTATTTCAAAGTCAAAGAAGGTGTTAAGTTGAGGAAAGTGTTCAAGAGATTCCTGGTCGGTAACGGATATAAACCTGGTGAAATTGAATTTTACTATGAGGGAAGAAAGATCACAGGGGCTATGACAACAACCGAGATAGGTTTGGAGAGCAGTCATATCATTGAAGCTAGACGAACCAACTAGGTCGTGGTTGTGACTCCTTCTAAGCCATGGAAGGGCTTTGCAGGGCAGTTATCCCGTGACATGACTATCATAGTAGTGCAATTTTAATGGATTTATGGATTTATAGCTTTTAGACAGTCCTTGTAGTTATTATTGTGAAATTGAAGGGGTTGGCTGGCCATTTATTGGGGGGCCTTGAACATTCGATCTCGGTTGCAACAGTGTCTTAACTACCCTTGCAGCGTTGAAACAGGTCCAAAATCACATAAAAGTTGCCTACTCTTGGATAGTTATATCATGAAACTGACCCGCAAAGTCCATGGTGACTTTTGTACTTTTCGATGTTCCAGTATACTAAAGTTTTCTGAATCAAAATATTCCAAGAATAAACTGTGAAAGAAATTCGGGAAAAAAGAATCATTCCCATCCTCCTAAGAAACCCCTGCCGAACAAAAAAAACAAGCGACTTCCCTCGACAGGATCATCCCCATCCAATTCCGGCTGAGCTGCATCCACTTCGCTCCACTCCCAAGACCATATTCGCTCGTCCACTCCTTTCTGACGCGCCCCCAAAGCTTTAAAAGCCTGCCTTCTTTTCCAAACAAACTCCAACATGGCCGCTCCAGTTGTTGAACAACACGAATCTAATGAATCACCTATTAAGGACAAGACCAAGATCAAAGTCGCCTTCAGCGGTTTAGAATTGAAGCTCTATTTCGCTTTCAAGAGAACCACCAAGTTGAGAAAGATTATGGAACTATTTGCTGGTAACACCGATGTCCCATTGTCCAGAATGTTATTCAAGTTTGAAGGTCGTCCAATCAGAGGGGAAGATACTCCTGCCTTGATCGGTTTGAGCGACTCTGATGTCATTGAGGTCTATGAACAAACTGATGGTGGTGCTCCTTTGACTTATTAGTCGCGTCCTAGTCCTCGACCACATGTGGCTCAAAGAAGTCAAGTGTTCCCTTGTATTATTATTATTGTTCACGTGTATTTCTAGTTTTTGTTATGTCTATGATTATCATTCTTCCTTCGCCTTCGGGCTAAGGATTACTTGATGGTGATATATTTTTCTTTTCATTTTGTTTTCATCCATTGTCGTGCTGTTGGTAATGTGTCAGTGACGTTATAGCTACTTGTGTGTTTTGCTTTATTTTTTTGCAGATGTTTCATATGGGGCTTCTAAAGCAAAGACGACTGTGTGAGGTGCATTCAGGATACTTCTTTTTAGTTGGGCTATAGTCATTTTATGTCATTCGAAGCCATTTTACCACTTTCGACTTTTTCCTGAAATAAGGTCGTCGACTTTAACATGATGGATTTCTCGAAGACTTTAAAATGATTACTGCCCATACTGACTAGATATATTCTGCCTCCAAGTAACATGATCCTCTCATTCTCATTTACCAGTTATAGATCACAATCTCCTTGTGAGTGTTGGTTATTGGTATTTATGATTGAAATTCACGTCTATGCTTATATTTCGCCAGAAGGTTATCTTAAAATGAAAAATCATGTGTGGCAGTTGAAGCTTGTTTCTTATTATCAAGGAGATTAGATACCGTGGAGTCGAAACACCCATGCCGCTAATATGTTACTACGTCATCACATCACACAAAGTCAAACATCCGCTTTGAAAGATCGTACTTCAGCGATGCCGGTACCAATGGTTATGGCTGCTCACCGCAAAATTATAAATAGTAGTTACTTATCATATAATGGCATACATCCAACCGCTCATTGCAACAAGAGCTGGGACAAAGAGTCAAATTTTGGGATGAGGGCCTGGTCGTATAAAAGCCTGGGCTTTGATTTCAATGTGGAGGGGCCGTCTGCCTGAGTCCCTGATCATTGCGCAGTCACTAAACGCTATTGGCCATAAGCTCTTCCCAGTTCTATGTGACCCTTGGTAGCTGGTCAGGTTCGCACAGCGGGATAGTAACTTCACAGCAAGCACGCACATTTAGTATAAACAAGGGTGCTTTCATGGGCCAAATGACTACAATCCCTGACGCGTTTAGTGGCACAATGTTTAACAAAGCTCGTGTGCCTATCAGTGAGTTCTCCCAGAATCACAGAATTCTGAGTGTCTACTGCATAAACACCAGTGACATCTCATAAACTGAGAGCACCTTGGGGCTGTTTTCTGCTTGAATCCATCCAGGTCTCCAGTCTTGAGAAACACGTCCAACTTTTTTCCTGCAGTTTACCCTTTTGGGCAATTTTGTGACGGGACGCGGTAGATCTCCAAACTGGTGCATTTTTCGTGTCTCGACGCACTGAAAAATTCTTTTTTGCCTTTTTGGGACAAATTTCCAGATCGCCAGGGTATTTTGGTAGGGATTCTGAAGAGCTGCAATTAATTTAAACTTTTACGGAAGGGATTCACCAACTTGGGATTTAGAACTGGCGTCAACCGCAGAGCAACACTTCCTACAAAAGACCTAACCACTACAACTCTTAGAAAAGTCTTTTTTTTTTGCCATTAAAAAAACCAGTGCCTAGTAGGTTTCTGTTCTATTATCACCACCCCCCCCCCCAGTTCACCTCACTCCCACCAACTCATACCCAGTCCCCGCCATTAGTGATACCGCATTTGCCACGCTCCATATACTACGCCTACTGTGTGATTTTAATTAGACATTTACTGCTCCTGTCTCAGATCCAAGGATAATGTCAACTCTTCACCCTGACACCATCTTAGCTACCATGAAGTGAGTCTTCCTAGCCCACTGGCCTTCTCTCTATCCTCCTACTAACCGCCCCCGAAACAGCCCTGATCTTTTGAGCTCCCATTCTTTTCAAAGTGACAAGGCCAACATGAACCCTGTTCTGACCACTCCTCCTCCAAAGCGCCGTCGTGGTAGACCATCTAAAATCCCTGTGTACCCAAATGGGACGCCTGCTGCCCACTCTTCAGCCGCCGTTGTCAAGCAAGGCACGCCTAACGTTGGTTCTCCACTGATGAGAATCTCGCCACTCAGCCATAGAAGCTCCCTCTCCTCATCGCCACTACAGAAGGTTGTCAATCCATCGCCAAAGGGTGGCTTACTGTTGAAGCTGACCGATGAGGCCACACCAGACAAGAAGAGAAAGACAAGTCCAAGATCAGCCAGGTCAAAGGTCAGCAAACCGAAAACCACGGCTGTGAAGAATGCAAAGATTTCACTTCATACCCAGCGTAACATTGAAACATTAACTGACAAATCATCTCCAACACCACTCCCACAACATTCATCAGTCAACCCAAGTCTGTTGCTATCATCACCAATAAAATCTGTCTCTTCTGCAAAGATCCGTGAGATTTCAAGGGCTAGACAACCAGAATCGATAAGAACAATTGAAAAATCAAAGATGAACCCGCCGCCAATCCCAAGCAATTACCCTTCATCGCCAATGACCCCAGCCTCTGTCCCATCATCATTCTCTTCAATCATGCAATCATCTCCTTTATACCAAGGTTACTATGCCAATTTGTCATCTCCTGGCACAAGTTTAATGAACTCAAGTCCAATCAAATATCAAATGAAACCAATTGAGCTTCCAGATCTAAAAAGATACTCTAATGGATTGCCTAAGAACCCAGTGAATTCTCCAGACTTGAGACCGCAAAGCAAGGAATCGAAATTACTTCAAATAGAGTCCAGTAATGAGCATTACAAAGTTAGTTTGAGTATTGATGAATATGGACAAGCTACAATCATCAAAGTCAAATCAGCGACCAGCGTTTCGACAGTCAGGAGTCTGAAACAGTTAGAATCATCACCTGTGAGAGCTATATCAAGTTCCTCAGCGCAAAAAAAGCCAAAGTTTACAAGACATGAGTCTTTAATGAACATTACACACCATCCATTCAATTCACCAAGATCGCAGTCATTGAGCCAAGATTTTGATATGTTCATCAATCCAATGAAGATACCAAACGACCCATTCTTCAGTGATATTGGTGACCATTTACCCTTAGGACAATCTACCTTCCAAGACCAATTCAACTTAAGTGATGAAGTTACAAGTGACGAAGGTAGAAATTTTGAAGATGAAGAGATGAAGTATGACGCTAGAAAGGCTTTAATCAAGATGGTCCGTCGCAGTGTTTGATTACACACTCGAAAGTTGCATTAATATCACCTGCTCTTTTGCCTTTTCTTCATCTCAGGAACTCTTTGCTCTTATGAATTTGGTTCTTTTCTAATTTGTCTATTGTGTTGTTTGGCCTATATGTACTGTTTTTTTTTTCAATTCTTGAGTGCTCCATATTTTGTGTGGTCTCAGTCTGTCTTCGATATTCTTTAGATCACTAGCTGGTCCTTTGTTCAAAGAAATATATATCTTAATCTAAATCTAGTGTTAATTCGTCGACTTGTATGTAGGCGCTGATCTTCTGACCTATATGTTGACAATTAACCAATTATGGGGAGAGAAACCCAACACAGGTTCAATCTAAGATGAGGAAGTAATCACCCGAATAGAACTAAAATTGATCAAAAGGTAAAGATTGATAATAATTTAATAATATCATGGAGCTAGGTTCAGGGTATCATTTCAAGGAACTAAATGGTGACTGTTGAAGGCTGGTTCAATCATGACCCCATGGGGGAAAGACAAAGACAAGAACTTGCTAACGATATTGAAAAACTACAGTTGATTTATTAGCGGACAGATTACGAGATCTATTAAAAATAACAATACTAACTTCAACAAACATCAATTTTAACCAAAATCATATCCAAGAGTATCCACTATCTATAAATTCGAATTCAATGTTTTAACCATGAATTGAATTTATAAGTCTTTCTTTAGAGTACCTAAGAAAGCGTGCTTTTCAGCTGGGGTTTGGAATCTACCCTTACCGAATTTAGAAGCAGTGTCAATCCATTTCAAGTTGACTTCTTCTAAAGCTCTTCTTGAGGTTTGAGTGTATAGGGATTTTCTCAAAGTAACAATTCTCTTTCTGGTACCTGGAATGGAACCCTTCAAGATAACGAAGTCGTTGTTAACGGAACCGTATCTGACGAAACCACCTAATGGAGTGATAGTCTTTTTGGTACGGTCAAATTCAGTAGCACCGTTTGATTCATCACCAGCTTTACCAACTCTGTAAACTTTGTGGTTGATGGAAGTACGTTTGTGGTAACCGTTTTGACCAGCACGAGCAACAGTCCACATAACGTGGGCTGGATGCCAAGCACCAATACAAGCAACTTTACGTAAACCTCTGTGAGTTTTACGTGGTAATTTCTTGGTACCCCATCTGTGGGTAACACCTTCGAAACCGTGACCTTTGGTGATAGCAACAACATCAATTTGTTCGTTTTGTTCAATAACAGAGTCAACAGAAACAGTCTTTTCAAAGTGTTCCTTGGCCCATTGGACCTTGTCAGCAATGGAACCACCATTGATTTGAATTTCAGCTAAGTGAGCCTTCTTTTGAACTAATGGAGTTTTCTTAATTTGGGTGTGAACTAAAACTCTGACAACTGAGGCGTACTTGGTGATTCTAGCTAATTCACGGTCAATTTGTTCACCGTTTTGGTTAGCGTACTTGGCAGCGTATTTGGTGAAAGCCTTCTTTTTGGACTTGTACCAGTTCTTGTAGAAACGACGTTTGACTTCATCAGATAAATGTTCAGCCCAGACAGTGGTTAATGATCTTAAACCTCTTGGAGTTTCAACGTAACCAACGACACCGACAACAACAACTGGTGGAGTGTCAACGACGGAGACGGCTTCAACAACTTCACGCTTGTGCATCTTGGAACCTGGACGGTCTAAGTCACGAACAATGGTGGACATACCGGCTTTGTAACCTAAGAAAGCAGTTAAGTGAACTGGTTTTGACTTATCATCTTTTGGGAAAGATCTGACCTTACCTCTGATGGAAGCAGCTCTCTTTCTTGGTAGGAAACCTAAATGACCGTGACGTGGGGCTTCGTATTTTCTGTGAGACATCTTTGCCTATAATTGAGTTAGTATTAGTTGAAGAATATTAAAGTGTTGAGAGTGAAAAATTTTTTTGAATTGAAAATTTAAAGAAAAAAGCGTTGGAGAAATTTTTCATGGGTAAATTTGAGTCTGAGATTTTGTATGTATGTATGCGTACATTTCAGAACGATATATTCCGGGTAAACTCTTTTCTTACCAATTCGGGAATTTTCTACTTTGGGATAAATTGGGTGTGTTTTTCTTTTATGTATGCGTATTTTTTTAGCTTATGCAAGGGAAGGATTTGAAAGAACGATCAGATTTGGTTGTTGGCTTTGGTATAGTGATGTCGTTGATTATTTCAGAATAAGAGCTTTGCTTTTCCCGATTCGTGTGTTTTTTTCGCTCTTGGCTACCTACAAAGATTGGGTCTCTTGTATTATGACTTTGACGTGATGTTGAAACAAAATTGTTGGAAATGATTGTATTTCTTGGTAGTAACTCAACTTTCAGTAAACTACTAATGCAGCGACTTCCATTTGGCCTCCAATATTCCCTTAATTAGCCACACACGCCCTCTCCCCGGGTGTGTTACTTGCTGTTTTTGTACAACTCTATGGAGCAATCGAAACAAAACGATGTCGTATAGCCGTAACTCTAAAGTCTGGGAGTCGGGGTATTCTTTCTTTTCATGCAGAGAGCGAATAATTTAAACACCCTTTCACCATTAATGATACTCTCAGGGACTGGATAAATATACTGGTGACCAAATTAAAATGAAACAGGCATGGAGGGACCTTAAACCCCTTATTAATAGTACTATGGGCGATAATTTCATTTCAATTCCAGTAATATCAGCTCCCGGTGTGGAATTTGGGCAACGTGTTTCAGTAGCGAATCGGTCCTCGATTGGGAACAGTTGCAGAACTATGGCCAGTACCTGTATGTAATTACTTTGAAGGGTGTCAGCTTTATAACACGGTCTTCTAGAAGTGCATTCGGTCCAGATGCCAGTTGTTTTATTTAACTGGGACAGAGGAAGAGTAGTTTAAACGTGTACATCGCCTTCGGCATCGGACTGATTTAGTCATATTTCTGATGCTCTGGGTTTTTGGAAGGTACGAGTAGTTCCTCTGGTGTGGTGGTATGGTGATATGGCTGTCTGGGATCTGGGGTATGCAAAAGATCAGCGGTTGACTCAAGCGTTTGTTCTTTTCGGAGCTCTCGTGCAGCTTCCAAAAGTTCTCGAAAACTGTGGCTGACTGATAAGGGGACCTCACTGAAATCACCAGCGTGAAACGGGGAGCACCTTGGTAGGCTGCTTGGTGACAGCAGTTTGCTGCACCAGCTGGGCATGTTGTGGAGAGGGGCTATGACATCTTAATTTCGATCTTTCCTTTTGAAAAATACTATAATAGTTAACTTGAGATGCTCAACGATTTCACTACATGCCAAAACGCGTGCGGAATTCGGTCTGGCTGGTAACGTCCTTGTCCATAGAAAAGATGGGGAACTGAAGGTAGCCGGCCATATAGACTTTGGCTGTTCCTTGTTCTTGGCTGATAGAGACATCATCAGGATTTTCCACATACCAGATGACCGAATTGACAGAAGGACAATGGGAAGGATATCTTTATCAAAGAAATGAAGTCGATAGATACGGTTGGTAGATAATGATGTATTGAATTTTTCTAAAATTTATGTTCAATTGTTGTGTTTAGTTTATGCCGTTAACCAAATGTTTTCACTCGCATTAATTTTTTACATCAAAGTTTTTCCGGAAAGAAAGTACTGGGGAATAAGGTTATGGAAAAGTGTGATCAAAAGGTGAGATCATAAGATGTGGGACTAAATGAGTCATTGCCAGATGAGAGTGTTTAGAGGCCTTGTGTGGCCTGTATAAGGGGCTATGTGTGGTCTGTGTGTAGGCTTGTATTGAAGAAGACTTTGGCTGGCTGTGACTTTGTGGCTGACTCCTGGGAAAGCTGGGAAGCATTCAGTAGAGACTAGACGAGTTTATCCGGGGAGTCCCCTGTCAGACGCAGGCAGACGCAAGCAGACGCCGGGGGCTGTCGGAGAATAGTGGGCAGAGGGGAGGCCACGATTGGGGCGCGTTCGGTTCAGGTTCCGCTTTTGTTAGTGTCATTTCCTCCGTTGTTTCTTTTTACCCGCTTGCATAGCGGAGTTTGTGAAGTTGGAGTAAGACACTGGACCACTGGGCACTAGTATAAAATAGCTACCCTCTGCTGTTCAATCTTTTCCTATGGTTTAATGGCACAGATTAACCATGCACTCCTACGACGACCTGTACAACCTAGTCACCACCAAGTACTCCAACCTCAACAATCATAGTGTCTCCCACTTCACTGCGATCGACTACTTCCAGTTCGACTTCAACGAAGTGCAACTCCACAACTGCTGGAAGCTGATCCACAATGTCCACTCCACCTCTTGCTATATCCCACAGTCAACAAACGTGGCGAGACTAGAGAACATCATCTGGAGAAAGTGGGCAAAGAAGAAGAGCGGGTTGAAAGAAATATCTCCAGAGAGTGTCAACTGGTACAAAGATTGTGATGTCACCTGGTTATACGGTCCCCTGCCAGATTCTTACACCACTGAAGATAACTTTGGCCACCCGGTGGTCCCAAGCTGTTCTGTCCCACCTATTGATATCCAATATAATCAACACTCGCCAAAGATGCCCACATCCACTGCGTCATCTGTCAACTCTTCACACTCAGAAAGTTTCTCATCATTGTCATCCGCCTCTACTTTAGATTCCGATGGTTGTTTTGAATCATTAAAGAAAGAAGTGTACTACCTTGAAGAATCCACTTCCCCAAAGCCCATCCTAAAGAAAAGTTACAATGGTCCTATCAATTTCATTGGTTACAAAGAGGAAGGTGAGGATGATGAACAGATTAGCAAGAGTGTTAGCTTTGCCAATATGGTTCAGATTAGACAGTTTTATTCACCTTCGTATGAGAAAAGTTTTATGAAATTACACAACCACTAGAGAATATGGTGTTTTTTTGATTTGGTTTTTGGTTCTGTTTTTTTTTTGGAGTTTTATTTCATGGGTTTGAATGGGTTATGAAAAGTTCTTAGTATATTCACGGTTTAATGAGTTAGTCACCAGGTGTAGTGCCAGTATTAGTCTTTGCCTTTGTTGTGTCTCTTTTGCCACTTTCCAGCAACTTTTCTCTCAAACAATTAGATATGTCGTAATAACGTAATAATGATCACACATGTTCCCAAACCAGTCATCCTGTCAACTTCTACTCTTTGGGAATACATTGGGAGACATAATAGCCTTGACAACTTCCACCCAGGCCCGTCCCCTCTAATCTCCGGTTGGGCTTTGCGTGGGGAGAAGGGAAAACATTGGTAGTCATTTTGCGAGAACTCTCGCTAAAACTCAACAATACTCGCTACAATTGACATACATCCGGATAAAGCCTCTGCTGCAAGGGGTGGCTGTAATTGCAGATTTGACATCAAAAAAGATTTTGGTCCATAGAGAAAGTGTGAAAGTACAGGAGTGATGCGATTACGTAAGCATCGGGATCTTTTGATCTTTAACCTGCGGCACATCCGACAAGATTATTGTTGATATATACCTGAAAGTTATTCATTGAAAACTAAACAGAGTGACATATGTTGAAGGTTAGAAGCTCTTCAATGAAGTTGCTATAAAATATCAGAAGAATTACTCTATTCAAAAAGATTACTGACAGATTACCAATTACAGGCTCCAAAGAGAAGATAGACTTAGAAAGATTCCATTTATAGAGACAAAGAACCGAAGTATTACAAGTAAAGAGTTGAAATGTCATAGGTGATGCAATCAAGATCTTGGACAAGAGAGGTGATGCTTAATGGTGGAAGGGGGGGGGAATGGTAAATTTGTTGTTAGGAAACTACACTTCTTCATAGCATGAACGTAAAGATTAACAGAAGAACAATAGACATACTAGTACAATGATGTACGATGACAAATTAGTGACCCCATAAAAGGTCGCCTCCATAACGTACAAGAACTTTCTCTCTTCATCCCCAGGAGTTCTCTATGCAAAGACGTCTTCTTGATCAGCTTCAACAGATGTACCGCTGTATTCCAATTCGTTGAAAGAAATGAAATGATTAGGACGGTGAAGTTCATGGTAGAATTCAATTGGGATATCAATCTTCAAATCATAGTCCAAGTCTTCGTGGAATCTGGTACCCATGAAAGTATAATTCCATATATCAGTTGATGGAGTCAAGAAATTACCAATGATGTTACTTGACAAGATCATTTGACCAGTTTCACCAAATTCCATTTTGAAGCCTTCTGGAGCAATATCCAAGCTCTTGTTTTGACGGCCCCATTGGTAACCTTCTTTAGACAGCGTGAACGCGTTTAAAGACACTGAGCCTGTTGTTAAGGAGACAGCAAAGTCAATTAGTTCCTCATCGTCGTTTTCGAACAATTTGGCATGGGTAGTGACATCCATTGCAGACATGTAGTTGAATTCTAGGGATTGAGTATGGATCCAACCTAACAATTCTAGACCTTCAGTCCACTCACTTTCTTGAATCTTGCTCAATTGAACGGAATTCAAGGAACAAGTTTGTGGTGGAATAACAATGGTCTTGATTTCTTTGACTTTATCATTATCAACTGGTGATGAACCATAAACATAACCACCAATTTGGGAACGAGTATCTGAAATTTGGATGAATTTTTTCAACACATTATTAGGCATGATGTAGGTGATCTTTTCTTCAACAAAATCATCTGAAGCCACATAAATGTTCTTGGAACGCATATGCAACAATGAGGCAGAAATGGCCAGCTTTCTCCATTCTGTCTTGGATGTGAATGTTTGCTGTTCAAAGTTACTTGATACATGGGCAATGATTTCTTCACCTTGTGCATTTCTTGTCTTGACCTTCACACCAGTCAACGCATTAGAAGCTTCATCAGTAGTTTCCCCTTCAATCTTAGCCATCTCTTGTCTTTGTTCAGAAGGGGCTTTGATATCTTGGCCTAAAATCAAATCTCTAATTTCTGATTGAGTCAATGAAGCAACATTGATGTTGTGTTTCTTACCATAATCATTCAAAATCAAATCACGTAACTTAGTTTCAACCTCAACCCATTGTTCATCTGTAAAGGACGGCCAAATGTGGTGATCTTGTGTGACAACGGAACTATCTGGACGCAAGATCAATTTAGTACGGTCTTGGTTGACATCTAGAGCACGTAATAGCAAGATCAAACGAGAGAATGCAGTGTATGAAGAGATAGTCTTTAACCAATCGTCAAATAGGTTGAATAACACCATCTGTGGTTCAGTGGCTTTCAAGACCAAATCTTGCAATTTGTCAATCTTCATCGAGGCAGCAAATGGTAAGCGTAGTTCAGATGGACGAATTGAAATGTTTGGGAAATCAAGCATGTGGACTTCTAATGGATCCAACATAGCTTTTCTAGTGATGATCAGTTGTTTTGGTTGCTCCTCACGAGGTAATGAACGGATCAAAGCAGCAATTTCTTCAGCTGTCTTCCATTTTGCCAATTGACTTAAACGTTTTTGACCAGCCCAAACAGAAGTATGGATAATCTTCAAGAACAATTGACCGGTTTTTGGATTCAAGATGAAGATGGCACCATTGATTGGTTTGGTTGTCAAGTTACCTTCAACAGTTCTGTGGACAGTAACACGATAAACATTGGTATCATCAATAAACAGTTGTGTGTCATTACTGAACAAATCAGAGTAGTTGTTGGAATTCAAGAAGGCTTGTTGAGGCTGAGCTTGATACAGTTGCAAGCCCTTACGAATTCTTTCACGTAAGACTGCGAGTGAAGGATTAGCTTTCATAATGGTCTTCATAGCACTTTGAACCAATGGTTTGAAGCCCGGGAACCACGTACCATAAGCATCATACATGTTATAAGCCAAATCAATACCAATCAAGACACCAGTCGGAGATGGATACAAATCATCATTTGTGTAGTCCAAAAACTTAGCTCTCACATATCTTGAAATATCATGAGAATCATAGTCACCATAACGAAGTTGAACATCAACCCAGTATTTGTCAGTGGTAGCAACAGTCATATCATCATTAGTGTCATGTAACAAGGAAGGAGCACTTGAACCCCATCTGTAAGTACCATTGATGGTGATATCAGCAGCTGATGAATTCATCTTATAAGATTTACGTGGATGAATCGATTCTTTTTGGACACTTTCAATTTGCAAGATACCCATTTCATCATCCAAGACTTGACATAAATCAAACACAATACTTTCATGAATCTTTTGCCACAAATGTGCACGAAAGATCTGAATCAACGAGATTTTTAAGGTTGGAATCTTACCATGTAAGAAAATACCAGTCAAATCAAGTTGAACTAAGAAACCAACGTAGACATTAGCACGGTTTATAGTTGGTGACCACCATAGAGTGAAACGACGATTCGGAATTTGACTTAAACCAGATCTTTGAGCATTCGTCAACTTCTTGAATTTCAATGAATCTTCGAAACCAGAGCCTTTCTCCCAGAATAAACCTTCCCAAGAATCAAACCCAGTAGCCTTAAATAATGTGTGCTCAAGAATAGTTTCAATACCACCAAGGGCTTGGATAACATCAGTACGGTATGAGTTTAAGTTCCAAAGCTTACCATCATGATGACTAGAAGTCCACCAGAATGGATTGAAACGAGTGGAGGTAAATTGCTTGAATTCACGACGAATACGGTGACCTTTATCATAAGCCAAAGTATGACGATCCTTTTGGAACAATGTACTGATTCTCGGAATACCTCTATCCCATGAACCTTCCAGTTCTTCAAATGCTAGACGGCGATTCTGTTGCATAGCCTCTTGACGCTTAATAGCGTAATCAGCCCAAACTCTTTGAGAGTCTAAGAATTCATTCTCCCAAGAGGTGATGTATCTGAAGATGGTTGGGATCGCCTTTTCTTCAGCCAATGTCATACCAGAACGGAAATGAGTAATACCTGTATCGGTAGCTTTAGACCAACTCAAATCAGAAGCAGGAATCAAGATGTGAGAAGCGCTTAACATACCGAGACCACCTAATTCTTTTGGTGTGTAGAAGACAGCAGGTGGAAAACGTGTAGGCATCTTAGAGTTCAAACCAGCTTTAACACGATTTTGGATCTTGGTTTCACATTTGACAAGGATATCAAGCAATGATTCAGTTGACACAGCAGCTTCTCTGAAGTAAGTGAACAATGATAACAGAGCAGAGTTCCATTTGGAAGCAATCTTTGTGAATGTTGTTGAACCCGAAGACATCAAGATTTGACGAATACGGTTGTGGAATTTATCAACCTCTTCTTCAGTGACCTGTAGGAAAGCCTTAGCTGTACGTTGCTTGGTTGCGTTGTCAATCAAATCCCAAACACCATCTGTTGAAGAAGTCACCTCATCCATTCTTGACCTTGGTAATATTCTAACTTCAAACCCACACATAGTGAACAACAAGTTTGGATTGTCTTTACTATAGACAGAGGCCAATGAATCTTCCCAGTTAATCAAAGCTAAGGCTCTTGGAATACGACCTTGGATTTCCCAGAACACAGCCCTACCCAGGTTGACATCATTACGCATTAGTCTCATACGACTATCCCTCGGCCAGCAACGGCGATTGTTGTAACCAATGATGTTTTCAAAGTTTGGATCAGGATTTTCGGATAAGTAGCTCTGCGTGAGATCTTGTGTATCTTCTTCATCAAATCTGAAAAACACATAGATCTTATCAATGTAACGAGCATACAATCTGATAGGACTTGCCGTTTCTTGTTCTTTGGACTTGAACTGTAAGAACTCATTTGGAAAGTTTGGTGGACCAGCAAGCTCGTTGGCTCTATCTAGCCCAAGAATCATCAAATCAAAGGCTAGACCATAGTACTGGAAAACAAACGAGGCAAATTGTAGGCCTCTAATCAAACCATACTTGTTGACATGGCTCATATCTTTAAAAGATAGTCCAATGTTGTTCTTAGCAGTGATGTAATCAGCCATGTTTGAGTCCATTATCAGTCTCAACAAGCGATTCAGTAGAGTGAAATCAACTTTCTCAGCAATCTTACTTAGTGTGGTTTGAAGCATAACATTTGACTGGCCTTCAGAAGTCTCCCAAACCTCATTTAAATTGTTGACACCTTGACACCATTTGTAAACCAGCAATGGAGGAATTTCAGAATCACTTGGTTTAACCCAATTTGGAAACAAACCTCTCTTCTCAGCTTCATACCATAGGTACTGGTCTAAATAAGCGTCAGTGATCTTTTCTAATGGATCAATCTCATAGACAGGGGTCAATTGGTGGTACTGATCTAGCATTTCAACCCTAGCTTCTTTGAACACTCTTTGTGTAAGCAAGAACTTCTTCACCCTACTCAAACATTCATGAGGATTGTCATAAGCTTGCTCAATAAGAGCCAATTCTTCACGTTGAGCAGAGTTCAAACGACCTTGTGCATTGTAGGATCCTTTCAAGTTTTCCAACGCCAGGATCAGTAGTTTGGTATCATGTTTGTAACTCAATGGTGGAAATGGTATGGGAGCAAGATTTCTGCTTTCGAACCAGTGGACCATAGTCCTGAATATAGTGGTGGCTTCTTCTGGCGATATAGCAGGACCATCCCTTTCAATGTTTCGTTGACGTTCTTGTTCACTCTTGAACCATAGTCTAGTTAATCTACCCAGGTTCTTTCTAGCAACAGTCTTTTCAACAGTAGCACCACGTTTGATTCTCTCTCTGTTGTGATGAGCGGCAGAAATCCAGCCATCAGCCTTGGCTTTAACATAACGTTCAATAATCTTTACAATTGGTTCAGGTAAGCCTGGAACCTTCCATGGAATATTAGCCTTCCAACATCTCCAAGCTTCAGTCAAATGTTGCAAGATAGTCTTGGCTTTGTTCTGCTTGATACCTTCTGGGATCATATCTAAGATATCATTCATAACAGCAGCTCTCAATTCCAAGTCATAATAAGCATCATTTCTTTGCTTGGTAACAGTCTTAGCAACCTCATTGGAACGACCTTCAAATTGACGTGATAACAAATTACCTAACCATCTTTCCAACAACGGGATGATACCTCTCAAGAAGAAAATCCAAACTCTCCATGCAGGTTGCCAGAAACCACAACCAGGACCCTTACCAATGACATTATTGAACCTATGGTAAACAATGTGTTTCAAATCTTTACAAGCACGAATCTGATGCATTACTTTGTACTTGTAACGGTAGATACCAGTAAGTTGACCAAGATGATTTAAAATGTAGTAGATACCATCTGCCAGCTGGAAAGCATCAACGTTACCCAAACGGAACTGAACTTGTGCATCAACAAGCAGCTTAACGACCTTCAATATTTCTCTCATTAGATGAAATGCATTACCAAACCTGGACTTCTTTCTCTCTTTTGTGGTTAAAGTTTTGGTAGGCTTCAAATTGAAGTTGTAATCAAGATGTAAGTATGTCAAGCCTTTTCTGTGGATCAACAGGTTCAACATGTTGAAACCTTGACGACAAACTTGTAAACCAGCTTCGACCCAATCAATTGTGGTAGATTGGAAGAATTTTGTTTGTTTCAGACTCTTCAGTAACTTGATCTTTTTGTGATTTGATGGTGGTTGCTTGTGTAGTTCATTTAGTACGAAGCGCTTTAATAGCTTCTGATATGAAATTCTAGTCTTCACCGGATAGTCTCTTGATGGTCTTTGTAGGTACCAATCCTTAACCAATGTAACATCTTGAGCTCTAACGGTCTTACCAGAGCGACGATTAAACGGATAAGGAGCCCACCATAGCTCCAAGGCATTCGGTGTCTCGTCCAGCTCAAGTTCTTCTTCTTCAAAAAAAGGTTTAATACCAGAAGGCAAAGCGAAATCTTCAAGATCTTCACCAGCCTCATTGAACAATTCCTTCTCAGTGTCTGTCTTGGTGTTCTGAACAGTTCTTGGAGTGATTGGGTTCAATAGTGGGTCAAAATAGAAGGCAGGTAAATCTGGATCATCAGGTTTGATGTAACAAAGGATAGGATCAGCATACCAGGAAATCTCAACAGATCTTGGTAGCGAATTGTACAATTGGGGATAAGCAACCTTGTACTCTGTTCTTATTGGAATTCTAAAGATGATTCGGTCAATAGAATTAAATTCATTAAAATCTTCTTCTTCAATATCAGTGTACAGAGGTTCGAACTTTGGACCGCCTGGAATGGCGTTGTTTAATGCTTTAGCTGTAAAGAATGACTTCTTGTCAAATAAATAGTAATAGTTCCCGTTGACAGTGTTTCCGAGAAGGGGAGTGGACAGCCTGTAAAGGTTTGACATGATGTCCAAAGGTAATGTCCATTTTCTGTAGGATTCCCCATTGACGAACCCAACTTGATCGACCAATGGTCTGGGATCGTAGAACCATTCAATGACTTTCTCATCGTCCACCTCATCTAGCTCAAGTTGGATAGGATCCAAGGGTTCAACATCTTGGATGTTTTCAGCCCAGTTCAATGGTGGTTCCTCATCATCAAAAGGTGGGAATCTCATTCTCTTGAAATGACGACGATCTCGCTTTTCTCTTCTCATGTTGATCCACATAGTAGCCCATTGTGCCTTGTAGATGGGTTCAATAACTCTGGGTATCTCATTAACAAAAGTTATGGCACCAGTAATATGATACAGGACATTGACTTCTTTGATCTCTTCCCATGGCTGGGGCATGTTTTCAATCAACTTCAATACAGCGTGAGGCATGTACTTCAAGGATCCTAGGTAGGCTCTCTTGTCCTGGGAGAACTTCCTGGACGACATATCACCATGGTCATGAATGATCTTTCTCAGATGTTCAGGTGGCATATCAACTTTTTGGGAATGGATATAACCGCCGACTTTAGACCGTGTTCCTTGATAACGGGTCTTTTGTAGCTGTAACCATTTTCTTTTCTTGATATCAAGATCACTCTTGTTGAGCTTGGACTTGGGTTGTGACAGGCCGGAGTTTGAAAGCGGTGGCGGAGGAGGTGGCTCAAACTGGTGACTGTTGGGTAGGCTTGGAGGTGGAGGAGGTGGAGGAGATGGAGGAGGTGGAGGCTGCCATCCTGGAGGAGAAGGTACGCTACCCATAAACCTGTTGTGTGGTTAAAAGCAAAACTAATTGGTGGCCAAAGTTTGGTCTGGTCTGAGCTTTCAATAAACACTCTCTACTAAAAAAATCGGTAGTCTTTGGTCACGCGACTCTCAAACCAATTATTGAAGCCACAAAGAGAGTAAGTAAGTAACTCAAACTATTCAAAGATCAAACAATCTAGAGTCCAAATAAAATCAGTAGCGCTATTATGTTATGAACTTTTCAAAATTTTACGAAAAGGGAAACATCCGAACACCGCTATGGTTAAATCGTTCGCTTCACCAGTTTTCTGACTTTGGACTCCAAAGCTTCTCCGTCATCTCAAAATACACTCTCCACCCGGTCACTATAACATTAGATACCTCTCGTAGGTATTCAATGGGCTCCAATGAGTAGTACATTTCAGTCGTCATTAAGCCATCTTTTCGGTGTATCCATCCGAGAGTATTTCGTTTTCCAATTACTGGATATTTCTGTTCGCACGCCAAAAGTATTGCTTCT